>NDXB01007096.1:0-25354 GCA_002631895.1 Agapornis roseicollis
TGGCACCCAATGCTTCATCCAGCCTGGCCTTGAACACTGCCAGGGATCCTGTTGTTGTTTTAAATACTGGGAATATTAAATCCCAGATCCTGTTTCCACTCAGATTTAAAAATAAAACCATAGAGAAAGCAGGCAGCTAATATGTGTTTGATGCTGTCCCTCTACCATGCATGAGGGTTTGAAAACCTTGTCATGATCAACAAAGAGAAGGTTTTGGGAATGATCATTCTACAGTTTGAAATGGCAAGTACTGTATAGTAGAAGTTGTTTCTTCTCTATGGCATATGCCGTAGAGTGCTGCAGAGTGTCTGAGCATATATATAGCAGCTGCTGAACCACATGTTTGATGTTAACATTAAATGATAATTGGGACTGGAGAGAGGACAAATGACTGGATGGTGTGACAGAATTCAAATGATCTGGGAGCATCCACAAGGAAAAGCTGAAATTTTGGGGCTGATACTGTTAATTTTTGAGTACTAAGGAGAGTTAGACATTGTCAGAGAGGAAGTACATAACTACAGAGCAAGAAGTAGAAAAGGCAGCTACACAAGTGTCATTCTAGAAGGTAGCAGAGAGATGGGCTTCAGAGCTGGTTTATTTATACCTAGCATATCAAGTATATTGGCTTTTCCAGTTCTTAATTGCTCAGTGGAAGAAAATGCATCTGCTATGTTGGCCAGTGTAGGTGCAAGTAAAAGGCATTGAAAAAATTCTCTGTGCTCTGATTTATCGGTTCCCACACTTCGGTCCATAAATAAAGAGCAGTGTACAAGGTGGCTTTAAGTGATCTGCAGCCAGCCTCTGGAGCAGTTCTGCACGGTAAACCATGCAGTACTTTGTAATAAAGATGTAAACGATTAAGGCTTTTGGAGGTGAGAAGCTGTGTGCCAAATAGTGGTACTCAGAATGAGGAAAGATGAGTGAGGGCAGGGAAGTCAAGCAGTCCCCTTTTATCCCCAGGTACAGGTTAAAATTCCTGTACCCTGAAGCAGATGCGTTAAATCCCTTGGTGCTTCTGCTGCAACAGGATTTCCTGGCCCAGGGTTACTGCTTTAGAAAAGGCTATCTCATTCTGTTTCCTCACTGCTTGCTAAATGTACTTAGCTATACAGAAGCATGTAATTCATTCTCCCGGGATGACCCATTTTCCTTTCACTGCCAGTCTAGTCGTTTCCCAACCATTTTGCTTTCTAAATCTACCCTTTTCTCTCTCCTTCATCAGTTACCTCACTAACATGGCTACCATTTCCTTTATTGTGTTTTATTCTTGTATATATTAGATGAGACAAGTGTTTGGGCAGTTTGCTTTAACAGCATCATACAGTGATGAGGGACACAATTCAGCACCACACTAAACTGCTTACTGTTTTGTTTTGATGGTTTTGCATCCCATCGTTGCATTTCAACTAACAAGAGGTTTCTGTCTTTGACCTCTGTGCTTCAACTGTTCATTCAGGTTTTGCCACGCACCATCATCATCACTAACAACGTCTTGGGTTTGAAGGTAATTGTGTTTTATTTTCTGGTTCATGCTTCAGGAGAAATTAAAACTTGATGCTGAGAGGGAAAAACTAGAGAGGCTTCAGGAGCTTTACTCCGAGCAGAAGACGCAGCTCGATAATTGCCCTGAGTCCATGAGGGAACAATTACAGCAGCAGCTGAAGAGGGTCAGTAGCAAGTTTCAAGATTGCTTTCTTGATTGGTTTCTTTTCTTTTCTTTTCCTTTTTAGAGTAAAGTATTACTTACTCTTGTTTCAAGTATCCGGTGTCTGAATGTATTTGCAGCTTATACCTGTTCCTAGTCATGAGGGTTATGTTTCTTTGTGGAATGCTTGTGCTAGATGGTGTGCACAGTGGCAAATGAACAGAGTGCAAATGGGTGGGTTAGGAATCGGTTTGGGTTGAATGCTTTCAAAGCTTTGGACTACTTGCCTATAGATAGCATCTGAGGCCTTCTGGCTGATGTGAAAGCGCTTGTGATGTGGAGCATCCCTCTTTACCTGTGGGAGCAAAGACAGGAATTAGAGGGATGAGCCATTTTAGCAAGCTTTCCTGCTCTGTTGTTTGATCTTGTTGTGTCTCCTTTGCAATGCTGTGAAATGGCTGACTCAGTGAAGCCGTAGATAATTTCTCTTGTTCAGTATATAACTTATAGCCTGAACAGTGTATAACTTACAGCTTAGCCTGACCTGCGCTTTGGGAAGCTCATTTTTAAGATGATGCCACTTACTAAAATAGGTTTATTTTTTCCTACGTTTGCACCAGTTGCATCTTGGTATAATAATTTTTGCATGAAGTACAAATGCAACTTGATTTTTACCTTGTATTGTTTGCAACTGGAAAAGCTACAGTATAGTCTGTGAAGGTACAATTACTATCTGTAGTAGTATCCATTAACATTAAATAGGGTCTACAGCACATACAGTTACCTTTTGAGGGGCAGAAGGAATAATTTTCCAAGCATCAGTACCATCTGAAAGACAAACTTGATCTTTTAGAAGTCCATCTTGGGAAATAACAGTGTAAAATTCTGTAGTAATTGGGAAGTTTAATGGGTTTGAGACACTTGAGATTTTTTGTAAGTTACCTTTAAAACCAACAAGGCAGTATTCTATAATATGTCATTCATGTTAAAAGGCAGTAAAGCCTTTCTTGTGTAGTCACATACTTGAAGGTATTAATGAGAAGTTGTGGTCCTGTTACTGTGGCCTGGTAGTAAATCCTTTTTCACTATTGGCTGCTGTCCTGATTTCAGCTCTAACAGTTATGTGTCTCCTTTCTAGTAGCTGGTGCAGTGCTGAGTTTTGGCTTTAGTCTGAGAGCAATGCTGGTAACACAGCATTGTTTTAGTCATTGCTAAGTAGCACTTACCCTGATCAAAAACTTTCCAGTCTCTCATGGTCTCATGCCTCCCGGCCTCTTGTGCCCCTCCTCATGGGCAGAGCATGAGAGGGGCTTCTAGTAGTCTGCTTGATTAAATGTTGTTAATTATTTTGTTCCCTTGAAATTGGCTAAATAACTATTTGGGATTTGAAAGTGGGACAACACTTGAGATGTGGGGTGCAGTTACAGGTCCAGTTAGTCCTACTGCATATTATTCCAGGCCAATTGGAGTGAATATTAGCTGTGGCAGCTGTGATTGAAGCAGAAGTTATCACTGAATTAGTGCACAGTAGCTCTCTAATGGGTATCAAGTGTGAGAGCTGTTATGAAATTACCATAAGTATCATATCCAAAATACAGAAAATACCTTCTTCCCCCAAAATAAGCCTGGTACAGGGTTAAATACTTGACCCTGCAGCAGGTTGTGTTGTGCTACTTCGATGCCAATATGGAAGGATCTGAAGGTGATGAATTCCCTTATTGCTTCATCTCTGGGACCTCAGAAACTTTGTCATTTGTGCCCAGGCAGCCACTTTCACCATAGCATTGGCTGCGTGGTGGGTCTGAAGTCTGGGTTGGGGATGTTGGTGTGCAGCTGGCAATGGCATGGCTTATTAGCGTGCTTCATCCTTTACTCTTAGTATGAAGGCACCAAAGCTTGCTTGTTCTCGTGTGCCTTATAAAGATATATATAAATGGAAAATGAGAAGAGATGCCTGGATTCCTGCAGAGATCTGAAAAGACACTGTCCATCGCTAGGAAATACCTTACTCAGAGGTGGAAGGAATGGCCAGGTTCTCTCCCATTGAATTTTCTCCAGTGTCCTTACTGAAGTATTAGAGATGCAGGAGAAATTTATGGTTTGGAAATACAATATGGAAACATTGTATCTGTTGTGTGTATGTAGATTATAATTGTCAATATTTTGAGGTCAATTGTTTTAATGGAAGGGAGGGAGTACACTTGCTGCTTGGTTCAGGAAGCCATTGCCTATAGCAAGAACAATTCCCCTACAAATCCTATGCTGCTGAGTAGGATTCTTGTGGAGGTTACAGCAAGGACCCTGTGGGCATGCTTTGGAGCCAGGTCTCCTGCTTCTGCCACTGTGCCCTGCAAGCTACCCAAGGTATCAGTCCCCAGGGGCCTGCTTGGTTGGTGACCTGGCTTTGTTGTGAACAGGTCACTGTTTGCAGCCACTGGGAGAGCTAAGCTACCACTGCTGACCCTTTGGAGGGTTTTTAAGTTCAAAATGGACTTGGGTTTGGGTGGATTTAGATTAGACATTAGGAAGTTCTCTCCTGTGAGGGTGATGGACACTGGAACAGGTTGCCCTGGGAAGCTGCAGCTGCCCCATCCCTGGCAGTGTTCAAGGCCAGGTTTGATGGCGCTTGAAGCAACCTGCTCTAGTGGAAGGTGTCCCTGCCCATGGCAGGGCGTTGGAACTGGATGAGCTTTAAGGTCCCTTCCAACCCAAAACCATTCTATGATTTATTTATTGTTTCCCTTGGTAGACAGAGTTGTACAGAATGGAGCCCAATTCTTGTTCCATAGCACATCTCACACAGAATATATAGCCTTTTGTGAGCTCAACTAGCTCTATTTGCTCTCTTATTGTAACAGCAGATTATTAAAAGCATTCAGTTCCTGTTTGAACGTTTTGCATGAGGTATGTAAATACCGTTTCAGACTGGGTTTTTGTGTTTGTAAGCATCTCTACTCTGGTTTCAGTGAAAGCATGGTTTTATTCTATCTTTTTGTGTCAGGATGCTGATCTTCTGGACATAGAAAGCAAACACTTTGAAGATCTGGAATTTCAGCAGCTTGAACATGAGAGCAGGTTAGATGAAGAGAAAGAAAATCTGACACAACAGCTCCTGCATGAAGTGGCTGAGTATCAGCGCAGCATTGTCAGTAGAAAGGTAATAGCACTGCCACTGAGCTCATATGTTGTTTGTTGTGTAGCATAAAGGAGACAGAATGGATCTTTAACCTGCCCACCTGTAAGAAATGATGTCAAAGTTTCCTCTTTGAAAAAGCTTTTGAAGCAGAGCAAACGTGATGGACTGGTAATGCCGCACAGACCAAACCATGCGCTTCTCCAAAAGGAAATAAATGAAATCCATGCTCTGATTTTATATTTGCGTGTGAAAACTAAACCCTTCAGTTTGCTACGGAAGGTACCAAAGCATTGGGTTTTCTCCTTTAAGACAAGAGATCTATACAGTCTGGACAAAACTATGGTTGTTTTATGCTCATGATTGGTATTGATGTTAAATGATTTTGTTAAAATAACAATAGAGCAGCAAATTAAGAAGACATCTTGATTTTTAACATCAGTTGTAAAGCTCCCATCCCAACCAATGAAATACCAGTTTTTCAGAGATCAGAAGTTGCATCTTTAAGCCAGTTCTATTCAGTATATGGATGCTGTTCCCCATATTAGCAAAAGATACATGCAACTGTGCCTTTGTTCTGTCTCTTGAATAAACTCTTTACTGTCTAAATCTTATTTAATTATGTCCTTCGGAGCAGTGAGCTGCCTTGCCAAACTTTATTTTCCTACTCCTTCACTCATATGAATGAGTGAACTCATGAATAGAATCCTTGCTGCAGGTTGTCTTGTGCTTTGAAAATGAAACCTAAATTGAGCTGCTTTTCTTTTTATATTAGGAGAAGATATCTGCTCTCAAGAAACAAGCAAATCATATTGTCCAACAAGCGCAAAGAGAACAAGATCATTTTGTAAAAGAGAAAAACAACTTAATAATGATGCTGCAGAGAGTAAGTATTTGTTGCCTGTCAAATATTTTGGCGTGTAATAAAAGAGCTTTCCTTGGAATAAAAGAATGTGAAGCATAATAAAAGCATCAGTTGTAGAATCAGAGGAAAGGACCTTAAGATCATCCAGTTCCAACCCCCCTGCCATGGGCAGGGACACGTCCCACTAAACCATGGCACCCAAGGCTCTGTCCAACCTTTATGCAACAGCGAGCAAGTAACAATAATGTGAGAGACATTAACCTTTAACAAAAAGAAATCTTTTGTGATTTATCAGCACATTTACAATGATAAAAGTTAGTGGCATTTGATAATCGAGAGGGTTTTAGAGGTGCCCTCCTTCCAAGGGACTCCAACAGGGGCACCCACCCAGGTGCTGAAGCTGGAAGCCTGTGCTCTGTGTATGGCTGCTCAAAGCATGCACAGTGTGTTCAGAGTTTTGGCTTGTAATAGTCCATACTAGCCCACAAGATGAGATACTTAACGTCGGGTAACGTATGGTTAGTAAGAAGCTGGTACTAACCTTTCGCATCCATTTTACATTTTGCTTTAAATCACAAGAGAAATCATGTTTGGTTCATTAAGCACAATGAATCTATTTGGTTTGGCTGTGGTTATTAAATAAATTCCATTACTAGCTTTTGAAAACGGACCTTGTGTACCTCTGCTTTTTGTTCAGTTACACAGTAAATGGAGTAAGTGGAAGCTCTGTGGTGCCGTTTCTACCCTTCTATTTCACTGTGCTTCTTTACATGGTTTAAAAAGTGGCTAATGTTTGTTTTCAGTACATGGCTGTTTGTTTTTAGCATAAAATGCCTCTTTTTCTTAACAGGAAAAAGAGAATCTCTGTAATCTGGAAAAGAAATATTCCACACTTTCCGGAGGAAAGGGATTTCCTGTCAGTCCCAGTAGTCTAAAAGAGGTAAAGAGATTCACTGCTTTTGACTTTGCCATAAGTAACTTCTAACAACGCTTCATACAAAAGCATTTGAGTATTTAGTGGAGTCCTATTCACACAGCTGTTTGAGATGTGTCAAAATTACTTTGTAAAGCTATTCATGAAAGTCCAAATTCATGGATGAGCAAAAATAGCTTCCCTTGAAGTTTTCCCAGATGTGATTGGCATTGCCTTAATCTCTTGCTCTGGAAAAATGATCGCTTTGTATGTGTGTCTAATTTTCTCAAAATAGACAATTAAATCTCATTGAAGTGAAGAAGAATGAGGTCCAAAAATAACTCTGTTTGAGTATGAGTACAGTTCAGTCTTATTTTTGCACTGTAGGTTTTATCATTGCTTCCCCTCCCTTTATTCTAAGGCTCTGCAGCAAAGCATGACAAATGTATGTTTTGATCTTTGTAAGAAGCATTGAATTAGACTTCAAGCTATCGTGGTTGTAAGATACCTATTTAGCTATTTATTCAACTGTTTTGAATCGTTGAATAGTGGGAAATGTAGCATTTAAAGTACACTGACAGGTTTCTATGGCTGCTTCTTTAACTTCTGCTTAAGAAGTTTGACTGGACTTGCCAGACCTGCTTGTAGGAAAGCCCTGCCACATCTAATGATGTAGATATCACTGTGGGAAGTTGGGCTCTTGAAGTCTAAAGCAACTACATGGCCTTTCAGCACCTCGAAGTGTGATCTTGCTTGTTTGGCCTCCAGGTTCCTGGTGTGCAGTTCCACATGCCAGCCGGGCTAAGCACCCTTCCTCACTGCAACCCTCATTGCAGATGCTTAGACTTTCAGTATCCCAGGTTGTGTTTCAACTTGGACCAGTACATCTGGAAGGGTGGTTTTATTTGGGTTTTGGTGGGTTTTTTTCTCATTTTGGGATGGATCTGTTTATTTTCTCACTAGATAGTGAGCTCTATCTCTGATTTTTATCTTCATATCCATGTGATGGTTTGTTTAATCAGGCATTTCAAAATGCAACTACATTGAGTGAGCCTGCCTCTCTTTTTAATGAAATGGATTATTCAGCTGTGTCATTCTGTTCACTGCAGTGAGGTCAGTTAGGACTTAGTCCAAGGCAAACAAGAGAAGGAATAGCCAGATGTTATATTTGTTTCAGTCCAGTTTAGTTTTAATCCAACTGTTCTGGTACCTTTAGAAGTCAGGCACCAAACAGTACACAGCTTAAACAGGCTGCCTGCTCGCAGAAGTTAATTTCACCATGTGGTTGCTCACGTATCCCAAGCCCCTCCTCACCAAAGCACACATTTCTAACTATCTTCCACCCATCACGAAGCTTACTGCCTGCATACACTGTAATAGAGAGCAACGGCCTCATGTAGAGAGGCAGGATAGTTATCCCAGTACTTACATAAGTGAGGAAAATCAGTGCTGTTTCAAAGTTCAGCATTGACAAAATTACTTGGATGCCTAATCTGGCTTGAAACCATTTATTTATCTAATGTAGCAGGGGCATGAGATAATGCACAACACTGCCATTTGTTGTTTGCCTTTCATTTTAACTCCATGGTGAATGCCCATTGGGGTTGTGAGTCTGGACTGAATGTTTTTCATCAAATGGTGAAAGTGCTTTTATCCTTCATAAAAATGAATACAGTATTGCATTTACAGACTTGCTATGTTTTGGTTACGGATACGTATACCAGATGCTTAAGCAAGCTTTATGTTTATTCATATTGGACTTCATTTTACCATAATATGGCCACATGTTTTGAGAGGTAAACTTTAGTGTCCTTACCCTTCTCATTTAATAGTTCATCAAATAATATCAGAGTTAAGATGTGTCTCCTATTTTTACAGTGCTGTGCTCACAGTTTGATACCTAATTTTTCAGAATTGGTTCTCTGCTTGAACTAACTGATAAAGTACACTGAAAATTGTGCTAATAGATGGTAGGGTTGGTACTTTTTTCCACCTTTCCTTCTATGATCATTATTAACTTATATCCATTTTTAAGAAGAAGGAATACTGTAGCAGTCCGTGGCTTCTCTTACTGAATTACTGAAGTATACTTACTGGAAGTCATTATGCTGGTATAATAATAGAAATAGCCCCTTTGAAACCTTCTGAATTTAAAAGCAACTTAACCATCTTGATTTAAAGAATAAGCTTAATTTCTCTCTGATTTTAATGACATTGCTTCAACAATGATTTATTCTTCCTTTTGCATAGCCTTGTTTTCTATGGGTGAAAAGTTAGGGTATTTGACATTTTAGTCTGGCATCCTGTATCCCATGGATTAGAATCCATGTTTTAGTGTTTAGATAACATTTGTTCAGTTAACAGCAAAGCAATGCAATAATTGCATTCTGTCATTATCTCTTAAACCTGCATGCATAATATTCTGTGCAGGCAGAAGCACACTCTGAGTACGTGCTGTTCCTCAGTTCATTTGCAATGGCTGTGGGGCTAACTCTAACAGCAACTTAACCTGTCTCTTGGAAAGACTTAGAAGTTTGAAGTGACTTCCAGACAATACAAATGGAAGGTGCTATGTCAGCATAATTTGTGGAGTAGCAACAGCTGGTCCTTACGCAAGTTCCTTCCCAGTTCTGTTAGTTATTCAGTATACTCAAACTAGCTTAATAGCTAGGTAAGAAACAAGTTGTTTTACTTAAACATGGACCAAAAGAAGCGAAGGAATAAGATGGATGAATAAAATTAGTTCTTTTCTCCCCAATCTGCTTTCCCAAAAAAGAGCTACATACATCATTTCTCAAGGGTATTTACATTTTGGTCACTTCATGGACATTTGCTTTTTGATTCCTTACTCCACATGTTTTTGGAATTAAATGAAGAGCAATTTTCCAAATCCAAGTATTCAATGTTTGAAGAGCTTGATGATAATTTTATTATGATGAAGTATTTCAATGTTAAGAAATATTTGGCTGTATCACTCTAAACTAACTTTCATCGAACTGGATACATTAATACTCTTGCACGTCTTTTGGCTTTTGCTCCTTTTAACTTCTCAATTCCTCCTTTTAGGGTTATATCAGTGTAAGTGAAATTAGTGAGCTGTATGGCAATTCCACGAATATATCCCCTTCCACTCAGCCCCCCACAGATGCTGAAGCAGTTGCCACTGAGCCTTCCACGGCTGTGCTGACGAGCCAGCCACAAAATAAAGAGGTTTGTTTGAGAGACATTTCCCTTTGTTTGCATTGTTCTTTCATGGCTGCCTTTTTTGTTTCCTTTATGTTCTTTTTTTTGGGTGATTTGACATGTAACAAATTGACCCTAAGGCAAAGGGCCTTCTGCCAGTTACCAGGTCAAATAACAGTATAAGAGTAAAGGTGAAGGGCTGCACCAGTTGGGAAGTGTCTTTGGTGATGTAGATGGGACTCTGAAGGCCAAAATCCTGAATGACTATGACATAAGTGGCAATAAGGGACCGTCTTACCTGTCAAACGCTATAATATAATGCGTCTTTAGTACATGGTCTCTGGAGCCCGTAGGTGTTCATTTTGTATGTTCTGTAGCCTTTTTTTCCCTTTTCTTTTTTTCCTGTGAGGTGGTAGAAGTATATCTTGGATATCTGTGGGAAATGGGTAGCTTCCTACTTAGCTATTCCACAGAGCCTGTCCAGTCTGTGTCTTCTGGCTTATTCTCTCTTTTCCCCTTCCTTTGTGATGTTTTTGCCTATGTAATGACTGTAGCAAACTTTAAATGAATCCCCTTTTAAAGGAGTGGAATAACCTTATGAATGTAAACCCACCTACCTTTGTGTTGCAATAAGGCAGCAACTGGTTTAGAATTCCTGAGCTGCTTCTGGTGGCTCAATATGCCTTGAGACTTGCAATACAACATACCTCCTTTCCTGCTAAATGCTCCAACACAGTGCTAAAACTGCAGCTTATATGTGCCGTATCTTTTGAGCAATTCCAAAAAGAAAACTCTGTGTGTAATTTCTCTTTTTTCTATAAAGCTAAGATCACCTCTCTGTTCTGGATTTGTGTTTCCTCACTCTCTTTCTCCTCGCTCTATTGCTCAACTTCCATCAGTCCATTGGCCTGAGGTCATGGCTACTCATGTAGATCCTATTCCTTTATCTGACACACCTCCACCTCTGCCAGCTAAGAAACACCGCAGGCAACAACAGGTAACAGATGCAAAGCTGATAACTTGGGATTGTTGTGTGTGTTTGTTATGGTAGCCGTGAGGTTTAGTTACATGTGAAGCTTTTAGTGCTATGATAGATGAGAGGTTGATTGTGCTTGCAGAGTGTTGCACTTAAAGGCACTGTCACTTCAAAACCAACACAATGCATTATAGAATGTCACTGAACTAAACTTCTCCAGAGGCAAATATTAATCTTTAGGAGCCACTGTAACTGTCAGAACACTTGCAGCAATAAAGTACAAGTGACTCTACTTAAAAAGCCTAAATTAAGTTTTCCTATACGTTTGAACAATGCCTCTCAAAAGCTATATTGTTTTTAAGCCACCAAACTATTAGAGGTGACTAAATGATTTTCTCTGTAACTGGATAACACTTGTACCCTAGACTTGAGGGGTTTTTGGGGTTCTTTTTTAGTTTTCTTAAAATACACAACATGTGCACGTGGATTTCATGTATTTTCGCAATCAGCATGGTTTTAATGTGATATTAGTAGAAATCTTGCAAAGCAGCATGAAACAGGAGGTACTCTGTATTTTAGAGTTTATTCTCTCCAGTGGAGCTCCCAGACTGTCACCAAAGAATATATTCTATGTAGTGCATCACTGAGCAAGTAGCTCCATTCCTTTTGTCAAAGCTGTAACAAATTACATTTGAAGCATTTCAGAAACCTGGAAGAGCGAAAGAAGCAGCACAGGGAAGGCATGTACATGAGTGACACTTTACCTCGCAAGAAAACAACTCCAACCGTATCACCGCACTTCAATAGCTCTACGCTTGGACGAAACATTGCATCTAAGGTACGTAGCTGCATGATACTAATAGCCTTACAGTGTCTATGTAAAAACCCTTTATTATGTCAGAGGTGGTGCTTATAGCAGTTCCTAACCTAATGTAAGCCACCAGATGCACATCTGAAATTGCCTTTGAAAGAACTTCAGGTTTATTAATGCATGGAAATATACATAAAGCCTTCCATACTTCCAGCCTTTATTCTGACCTCTGGAAATGCCGTGCTGTAGTACATTCATCACAAATGCATGGTCACTGTCCCAGCGATTGTATTTTCAGGCTAGTTTCAGTTGATTCTAGAGACACAACAGGTTGTATTCCTTCTTATCTAAGGCCTTGAAATAGTAAAGATAAGGTCATGTATAAAGTGAAAACACTCTTTATTTGTGGTGTGCTAAATCAACAAACAGCAGGAAGGTGAAGGTAGTTGGGAAAAATTTGGCCTAATAGAGACTGTGCACAACTCAAATATCCATGGCTGATGAATGTGACACGATGCTGGTACCCATGACAAAGCAAGTTTAAAGAATGAAAAAAAGGCCTTGAAATGTAGTTTTAAGCACGTATTTGCACGATTTCCTGCAGGGCCATTTACCGTTAGGGCAGAGCAACAGCTGTGGGAGTGTCCTCCCTCACTGCCTGGCAACCATGACCAAAGAGTCAGAGTCGAGAAGGATGCACAAAGGTAAGGCCTTTGTATTTGATTCATTCTGTTTAAGGTCAGTGTTCGGTTCTTCAGGAGATAAGCCTGAAACTGGTGTTGCTATGATGGACAGGGCTGTATATTACAAGTTTTCTTCTTACTGGAAAAAAGCAAGTTGTGAATAGAATTTACAGATATTGCCAAAATGAGATGTTAAGATTACAAGGCAGGTGCACATCTAGTTTTGAAGTACACGGTCACCAAATATCCAGTAAGCAAGAAAAGTATATTGAAAGAACACAAATTGGTTAAGTAGGTCATTCCTGTGAATGATTTTTGAGGCAATATGTTACATGTGGCTTTCTTTTGGGGTTGGCTTTGGCTTTTGGGTGGTTTGGTTTGGTTTTTTTAACCCTTTTCATGTTGTGATGTTACAAATTGTTTTTCATAGGTATGTGTGTTTTGCCAGGAAGAAATACCTCTGAGAATCTCTTAACTGCAGTATTATAAGGGATCTTAAATATTTGGGCTACAGAATAGGAAAGGAGAGAGGTGCTCTGTCATGGATAAATGGCTTTATTTTTGTACGAGGGACATGGCAATGATGAATCCAAAAGGAAGTTACGTCTCGGAAACAGGATCTTGGAGGCTATGGGATTCTGTGTCTGTCATTTGTCAGCTTGAGCCAATACACCTAATTACTGCTTTAATGAGGTGTATTAGTCATAAGTGTCCCATCTTCAAACAGAGTTGCTCCTCAGTGCCATCTGTCAGTTCGTTTTCTTTGTGGCAGCTGCATCATTGTTACCAATGTAAGTGCAAGACCAAGAGGTCCTTCTGTAGAATTGCACTGACTAAGCCTGAGCTGAGATAGCATCCATCCTGTTGTTACAGGACTTGCCAGACCTAGCAGCTGTTAAAGGTCAAAGAGAAAGACTGAGGTCAGCCTGATGCAACAAGATGACTCAATGCAAGGATAGGACAAGCTTGCTGAGAAAGGATCATAACTTACTGCATTCACTTTATAGAGCTGTGCCAGTTGGGAGTGTTGGTTTTGAGCTTTAGTGATGCAGCAGGCCTTCCATGAGCCTACCGTGTCGTGGCTCACTTATCTTGAAGTATTTCAGATGCAATACAAAAGGAGCTTCATAGTCAGCTTGAAAAGCTGCTTTGATGTGTTGTGTGTGCAAGGGGGAATAGCTTTGTTCAGACTCATCATTATGCTGTTGTGTAGGAAGCCCTTTGCTTCAGTTGGGAAATCAGTAAGGATGTTTTGGTTAAACTTTGATGACAAGAGATCAAGTGCTTAAAATTGGGAGTACTTCTGTTTGCCTTTTTGGACTGAGTGTTTCGGAGGAGTAAGATTTTCTGCCAGATCAGTGGAATTCTGCAAATGTATGGATACTGCTTATGCTGATAAATAATGATGATTTCTCTTCCCTCTCCAAAAATTAGTTACTCACCTAAAATAGGCGATGAAGGATAAAAAGTTTTCTCAACTCATCATGTGTACTAAGCCACTGCTTGCTTTCCTTGTGTTTCTTTTCCCATTTGACAGGTCTTTCACTCCATCAGTTTTCTGTGTTCAAGGTGATGTATTACAAGTGACAGGGGGGTTTGGGTTACTGACACCTTGAGCATACAGCTGCACTAGGTGCATTGGAGCTGAGTGTGCTCAAGCACAGAGGAGAGCCAAGGTATCATGAGATAAATGCCGTTTCATCAACCCGGCTTGGAGCGCTGGCTACCACACAGCACCCCACAGACTGCTGTGCAAAGAGGATGATGTGCTTCTGAAGAAGTATTAGTAGCTTACTGTGTTCCTATAGGGTTTAAAAGCATTGAGCAAGCTTTTAGGCCAGATGTTCAGGTGTGTGTGTATAGATGTGAAAGCAAGTATATTCAGTGGTACCTTGAGGAAGTGGCAGCTCAGCCAGTTTAAAGATGCTGCCTGAGGATTATCACTGACCTGGTAATGGTCTAAAAGGAGATTTCTCAAAGATGCTCTCTCTCGTTTTAACTCTTTCAGTCCAAGAAGGTAAACATAAAAGTCTGGGTTGAAAAACTTAAAGTCAGGGATTTAATAACAGAGTGTGAACATGGATTTCGATCTCATTTTCTTTGTGCAGGAATAAGTAGTGTCTGTGAATAAACTTGAGGCTGGTTCCAATAGGAAGTCTTTTCATAGGTGTGCAAGTCTTTATTCCAGGATTACCAAAACTGTGTTTAGTCAGTCATGTGAGATCGAGACTTGCCCTTGAAAGAAACAGTCACTGTCAGTAATCATAGCCTGAGCTAAGAGCAACTTAGGGAGTGTTGAAGAGGACACATCTGTGATGTGAATCATTAGTGGGAAAAGCTATTTCTTAGCAGTCGTTCATGAGGTATTTCTGAAGGGCTGTGTTTATCAAATCACCTCCTATGTACGTGCCTTTGTAAGCAAACCATGGGCTGTTGGGTACAATCTAGGCACCTCATTCTGCACAGATTTAAACTTGGCCCTAGGAAGATCATACAGGTGCTGGGTGCCAGAAGCTCGTGCAAGGACAGGCGGGAGCAAGAAGGGAGTGTTATCCAGTTCAGTCCCACTGACTGAGGATGGAATCCAGAAGGGAAGCGGGAATGGTTAGCTGGGAGTCAAGATATAAGGCCAGACACAAAACTGGGAACACAATTGCTTGGACAGAGAAGTCAGGTACCAGCAAGATGGTTATCTGTATTCTTTCTAAGCTCTATAGAAAAACAGTATACTGAGGGCAAGGTACATACTTATGTACAAGCAAATTATATGGGTTTTTTAAAGCAGTTTGCTTTTTTGTTTCTTTTTTCCCTTTTTTTTTCCCCTCGAACTCAGGAAAAGCCAGGAAAGGTATGAGAACATCCCTTCATCTGGCTGTATCTGTCACTGCCATGATTGCATCAGCACTGTCAAGTAGTTCCCAAAATCTAGGAAAACTTTAATAACTGTTAAATAATGATAACATGTCAAAAAGCCTTTTTTTCTTGCTGTCAAATAACCTGTCACAACACCACTTGTGATTAATGCTAGTATCTGCAGAGCTATAGCTTTGTGCAGGCCTAATTTTTCGCTTCTTTGCTCATAGCCATCCAAGTAGAGCAGAAAACGTAGAAGTCTTTGCAGATCTGTGGGTGACGATGACAAGGTAGACAGACATGGGCTTCCTACTTGGACATGTTTCCATACAAAAGATGTATCTTGACATGGTAATGTCAATCTCTTGAGAAAGAATGGAAATAAAAGAAAATGTACGGTGATTTTTTTAATGAAATACTGATTTAGGGGGTTTTATAACGTACTTGACAGTGCCACTTCCAATAACAGCATTCAACTATAGGTCTATATGGACCTATACAGGGCAACTATATAGGTGTGAGCCCACCATAATTTTGTGGTAGTGTATCTGTTTTCTATGATTTTGCAGTAACTCTTTTGGAATATATATATATATACACATATATATATATTCGTGATATGGCTTTATGGGTATTTGCAATATTTTGCTTAACAGTATGGTTGTTAGCAGGGTAACATTTACTGCTTCACTACAGAGAGTGCAAGAAACGTTTTAGCTCTTCTGTCAGCTTAGACTTGGCTGATACAAGCCTTAGCTTGTGGGAGGCTTTTAGTGAAGTGATGGATGAGGAGCCTAATATTGTTAGGTGCATGTTCTGTGAATGGGCACCTGAGCAGTTAAAAACTCCCTATGCAACAGATTGTGCCTGTGCAATGTGTAGGTGGGACTGTAACAGGCAGGTCAGTTGCGAGGCTTGTCGGTGCTGATCCTGAGCTTTGAACTGCTTGTTGCTTGCAGCATGATGGGAAGATGAGAACATCAAGTTATGCTTTGATTTTGCGAATGCATCTGGTTTTGCAGCCTGACGACTGTATTTTTCTGGCAGTGGATAGTTATGCTTGCGTGATTACATCGATCTTAACTGATGTTTTACTTACAAATGAGTCCTTTATGTTTGGCTGATTTTCCTTTAGGAGAGTGTTTGTAGCACTGTTACATTTCTCTGTGCCTTTTAGATAGGTTTATTTTTCAGTGAAATATAAGATATGAGATTCAGATTTGAATAGGAAAGGTTTTGCAAAGGGCTCAACAGCAAAACATGAATTTGAATGAAGTTCTTTCAGTCATTTCTTGTTTTCCTTTTCTCTTTCCATAATGAATAATTGATAACCATTTCACAGGAGCAATTAGTCATTCCAAAGGTTCCAGTGTGAAAGGTAATTGCTTTTCTGCAATAACAGCAGCGTTTGCCGTAATAATGGGGGGCAAAACCCAAACTGCACATGTGAATCAGTAACACCTGTGTTGTGTGAGGCTATTATATGCGACTGCTGAGCTGTATTTGTGTCCCTTTTGTCTCTTTGACTAATGGTGCAATTGAACTTTTACTGAAATTTAATGTTCTTCCAAATGGCAAGTAAAGTCCTATTAGTTCCTTAGAAACCAGCTTTAATGTGCATGAGAAGTCTTTGTATGGTAGGGAAGAAAGCAAGGCGCAAAGAGGAAACTATCTGCCTTGGAAAAGCTTGCAGGGCATGATTTCCATCAGAATATGCTTTGATTATTCAGCTTCAGTCATGCTTTGCAGGTACCTTTTGGAGAATATTACAGCCTTTCCAAGGTATAGCTGCAGTTGTTGGCCCCCTGAACTGGGACACTCCCCACTCCAGCATGGCAAAATGTACTGAACAGTAACCTTGTATGTGCAGATAGAGAGTGGGAATAAGGCAGGAAAATACTCCTGCTTTAAGCATGTTTTCTTAACATTGGTGTCTTAACGGTGCCTAACAGAAGTTTTTATCTGGATCCTGCTGCGTTTGTCCATTTGTCTGCGTTTTGTCTGTATCTTGGATATGTGAAATGTCTAAGTGATGAGAATGAAATGAAATGAAACTGGCTGTCCCCCTGTATGAATGGGAGGTGTTCACGCTGTCTTAACAGTCCTTCCTAATCTCCAACTCTGCCACCAGCTCAGATTTTGGGTCAGGAATATGCAGAGTATTTTAACCCTGACTGAGTATCAGAACTGTGAGAGTCTCACTGCTTGCATCCACTGAAGGAAAAGGTGAGCAGTGCAGTTGCGTCTGTAATCAGATCGAACAGACCTCAAAAGGGCACTGTAAACTAGCTTCAACTGTTCATTAGACTTCCCTCTGCATCTGGCAAGCTCAACAACCCCTCTGCAAGTCAGTATAAATACTGCTGCATTATTTAGGAAGAGCAATGGAGACATGAGACAGGAATAAATCTGAATAAATAGTTTTGACAGGAGACGTAGCCAAAGCTCCCTGTGTTCAAGGAGGATGGCTTTTCAGAAGGGGTGACTTTGTGGGCAAATAACAGCGCAAAGAACTTAAATGCTGCGTAAACCTTCTTTTTCTTTACAGGCATTGAGCTATAGGGATCTGCTTCAATCACCTGCGGTGAATTGCAGTTGTAAAACTCCAGTGACGTACCTCCGTACTAGTAACATCACTGCGTCACATATATTAGTCACATCACTGTGATGCTGTGACAAGTAGCCTGTATTATTTCAGCTGAAACTAAAAGCCCAGCTGCAGCTACCAGAAGGCAAAGTTCCCCAGAGAGACAAAAAATAATCCACATTCAGTAAAATCAACTCAAGGTCACTGAATATCAGGATTTCTTTTTCCTCTTTAGTCAGTGTCTATTCTTCTAGATCTCTGAATTAAGCTGCATCGCTTTCCAGATTAGGTCTACTTTTCAATTTCAAATTACAGTTCTATTAATGCTAATTAGATCTCCATACTGTACATAGGAGTGTATACGTATTGAAAAGTCAGCCATGCAAATCTGCCTATATCTGTGTCCGTCATAGATAAACCAGTTATTTAAAGGTTTTATTTCAGTTATGATTAACAGTAATATTGTAGTCCCTTGGTCACAATGCGGGTAAGACTGAGGCGATGTTCAGGATGCTTGTGCTGCTAACGTGTTCATTTGTGTCACGGCATTTCTGTGTATAATTTCACACAAAGTATTTCCTCTGCATTGTGCAGGGTACAACCATCATCGCATCTGTGAAAACCAAAGGCAGAAGTCTCCCGAATTCTACAGCAGAACAGCATCCGAATCCAACGTGTACTTGAACAGTTTCCATTACCCAGATCGCAGTTACAAGGACCACACCTTTGATACATTAAGCTTAGACAGTTCTGACAGCATGGAGACAAGCATATCGGCGTGCTCACCAGATAACATTTCCAGGTAAATCATCTTTCTTTCTGATGCGATGGCTACAGGGTTACAATGGAAAAAAGAGAGTATGTACAAGTTGATGCTATGATAATGTGAGTGCTGCTGACTGGTTAAGAAAATACATGCTCATTAGTCAAGCACCGTATTTAGTAGTTGGGTAGCCCTTCATAATCAAGTTTAACTATCATCTCACGTGGTTATTTAAAGAAGGAAAATGAAAATATCATATAATGCTGAAGGCCACAGAGAAATCAGTGTCAGGCCTGAACTGAAATGATGCTGTCAATGCGCTTTTCAGAGTGGGCGATACCTGAGCTTCCTTAGGTCACTACAGGAAAGGGATTCCCTGTGATAGGCAATTTCTCAAAGAGATCTGCCGGTGATGGAGAGCACTTGCTCTGCACGTCCAGCATGTTAACTTAACTAGAGCCATATGCTGAAACACAAGGGGCTCCTCCGATGGTCTTTTTTGCCCTTTCCTTTTCCTGGATCAGTAATAATTGAAGATATGACAATGAAAGGCTTATGGCCCTCAGCTGCTTTTCTCATCCTCAGAGGCTGACAGCTCAGACACTGTGCCTCAGATAAGAGAAACATCAATGATCTGTGTTAAAAAGGAAGTCCAGCTGAGTCTCAGAATTGTTTGCAAACAGTTTTCTTCTGACAGCCTGGTTTTAATGCTACTACTCTCATTTCTGCTCACAGTCCTGCCCCAGCCGTTTCAGAAGCATAAGTGGAGGCTGATAATGAAGTACAACATTGTCACGGCATTAAGAATCCCCTGTGAAACACAAGGACAGCTTTTATGGCTAGCATGTTGTGTTTCAGTCAGCATCTGTTTCCTGTAACAGGGTATCAGCCCACTGATTTCCTCTTGTAGTCTTTGTCACTGCAATGTGGACTCCATTAGGACTTAGGGTTTGAGGATTTTTGCTTTACATACACAGTGGGCAAGTTTCTGATAGCTGGAGACAGTCTGGGAATTAACTCTTATCTGTGCAGTGATTTAACATGGCACTGGTTGAAATCTGTCTCTCTTTCGCTTGCCTCTCTGACCATTCTGGAGGAATATGGCATGTGTCTGAGCTACCTTGGGACCATCCTCTAAGTGGAATCTCCAGCCCAGGAGAGGGGAGCCCTGGCAGCTGTTGAATTTCACTGGTGCCGTTTGCTCTTCTGCCTCCCTCTGCTCTTCTACAGCTTCCAGCCACTGATGGCTGGAAAGGAAAATAAACCCTAAACCAATCAAAAAGCCAGGAGAGGATCTATTGCAATAGGTCTTTCAGTTTCTCACAAGACAAGCTTTGGTGAGGGAAGAAAAGAGTCTGTGCTGATTTTGTTGACAAAAACCAGAAGCTAAGCAGTTAGTTTTCCCTGTCAAAAAATCCCTTAAGCAACAATAATTCAGATTAGTCTCGATGGCGTTCAAGAACCTTTTCTGGCCGTATGAGACTTTAAAGTGCTTACTGCACTGAACTGAATGAAAACAGGATCAACTCCATTCTTAAACTGTCTTGTGTTGGATCATACGTCTTTAAATACCGAGTACTCTTTTACATTAACTCAGATTTTGGTGGGTTTTGTGCAGTGCCAGCACTTCAAATGTTGCGAGAATAGAAGAGATGGAGAGGCTTCTGAAACAAGCTCACGCTGAGAAGACTAGGCTGCTTGAGAGCAGGGTAAGCATAATTTGTGAGTAAAACTAAGAGTGGGCCTGTTAGATGATATCCTCCTAAATGCAGCATTGGACCCTAAACAGTTTACACCTAATAGACACTTCAAAAATCACCTCTCTCCCCTTAGTTTGGTCTGGTTTCACCCTCATAGTACATCTTTGAGCCCATATGCAATAGCTGCTATCCTAATGAGTGAGTTGATAGCAAAATCCCATCAGCAGCTAGGTCAGCACTGCTGAGAGCTGCTTAAGAAGAACATTCATTTCTGGAGTGGTAATATTTGCAATTGTGATTCCAATTCCCGGTCCACTTGGCTAGATATATATTTCTGACTACTTAAGAGGCAAAAAGGTATTTAGTCCTAGGTTAGAAAATACATTACCAACTATAGTTTCACATAGAACCGAAGTTCTCTATGTGCTGTGGTATGTAGGAACGGGAGATGGAAGCTAAAAAACGAGCTCTGGAGGAAGAGAAGCGCCGCAGAGAACAACTGGAGAAAAGACTGGAAGAAGAAACTAGCCAGAGGCAAAAATTAATTGAAAAGGAAGTCAAAATACGTGAGAAACAAAGAGCACAGGTGAGAGGCGTTGATGTGACAAGTTCAAGTGCAACAGTTCCCCTTGATATACAGAAGGGACTAAGTGTATTTCTGCCAATGGTAAACAGAACTGCTTTCAGTTGAATAAATGGATTTAGTATTTCTGACGTGTAACTGTGCTGCTTAAAGTATGTTTGGGCTCATGGAGGCTTAGATAGATGTCTGAGTATTCATTTAAAGTTAAAGAATATCATAGATACCTATTTAGCATCTTACATCTGAAGTATAAGCAGTAGTCCCTATAAGGTTTGTTACTGTGTATGGGCAGAGGAGAATGTTTGATCCTCAACAAGAGAAATTTGTGTCAGTTTTATAAGCTTGTTTTCTTTTAATAAATAAAATATCTTGAATTGTCACTTCCAAATATTTGACTGAAAAAAACACAGATAAAAAAAGCTTTTCCAGATCCACATTTACTGTAGAAAGGACATAGGTTTTCTTCTGTTACTTGGACTACACCACATGAGAAACACTATTTATTTAGAACAGTGTCCTACATCCCCTTGCTTCTGGTTAGGATTTAAAGGTATCTTCAGCTTTCTTTAGGCTTACAGGTCCTACCTATTTGTTTATTCCACCACAACTAAGAAGATCTACATGGTAGAGCAAATAGACTAGGTAGTCATTTTATCATTAGTATAGTATAGCAAGACAATGTCTCCATCTTAATGTACGTATCTGTGTGTGGAAGATTCCATATCGTATCTGAATATCTTTGCTTTTGTCTGTTCTACATTTACTACCTTTTATTTCATGAGTTAGTATATTTTTTAAGGGAAATTCCTACATAACTTGCTTTTCTAGATAACAATAAATAGGTAACACTAAATCAGAACAATAGAACAACCCCAAAGGAACTTCAAGGTGTTTCTGGCTAAAGATATCCATTCCGTTGGTCTCATACAAAATGTAATTACCAGATATAAAATGTTCACATATACTTCACTTTTCCCCAAGATATTTTAGTGACCGCTCAAGTATGGTGTAAACAACGACGCAATGCTTGTATCTTTATCCCAAATTGGAGCGTGCATGTGTTGTCATAGAATGCCCTATCACTTACCGCTAATTGGCAGCCTTGGCAGAGAGGATGAAGACTGAATTGGCAGGAAGACCAAATGCATCTGTCAGAAATGACTGGGGTATTTTGTTAACGGTTTTCTTTGCTCTGCTCAGTAAGACCCCCTTGTTTTACTCTTTCTAGCACTTCCCAGCACTTAGACATGTAAACTAGGGGAAGGAACTTCAGCTTTGTACTTGCCAAAGCTGGTGCCAGCTTTTATCATACAGGGCTGCGGGTTTTAGAAGGGTGCTCAGGGTTCTTGCAGGCAACAGAGCTCCCATTGCACCAAGAGATTCTTGAGAATGCAGTGAGGGAAAGTCCCTTTGATCTGTGACTCACAGTGGGATTTAAGAGGCTAACTTTAGGCATGGAGCAGGGCCAGATTAGATTCTTCAGGTCACTGACTTTCTCTGGAGTCAGGGGGAAGAGAGAGAGGGAGTTGTGCCTTACGTGGGTCATTCAAAGCACCTAAATTCAGCTTCTGTTCTGAATCACTCTGTGATGTAGCCTCTGTCTGCCTTAACTGCAGCAGGAGCCCTGGGAGACTTGTCCTCCATAGTTAAAATGAAGGGGATGTCTGCATAGGTGGAAAACGAGCATATTCCCTCAGCTGGCCCGGTTCCCAAATCACTGCCTCCTCCTGCTGGCTCTCCCAGCTGACGCTATCCAGGCTTGATGCAGAGCCCTGAACTGCAGTCAAGAATGAGGCACCGCTTCCTGTGCTGCTTCGCTGGCTCTTGCAGAGGGGTGCTCTTCAGCTCTGCGTGCTGAATTGCTGACTGCGAACTAGATACCCCATTTAATTCATTCAGAAGAAAACAATTCCACTTCGTTCACAGAAACCTCTGTGAAAACTAACTAGCAATTGCAATTCACTCATTGGTAGTTTTTCTTCTAATAGCATGTTCTTATTTGTCTTAGATTTGTATTATAGTTTGCATGAAAATACATCTAGCAGTAAAATAGTAAAGAGATAGATAGGTGTAGTGAGCATCTAGCCCAGAGAAATAAAGGGTTTGCTTAACACCATGCAGATGGAGTTCTTGCACTTCATCTAATGCTGCAACATACCCTTACATTTAATTCATGTTTTAATTCTGAAGTAAACTTTCTATGCTGTGGGCCCTGTTCTACCATCTGATCAAGTGATGATTTCAAGAAACTCTTATGCTCTAATGCTTTTATGAAGCTATTCAACACTTTATAAAGTTACAAGGTTTGAGGATTTGTTTCGAACAAAATCAGGGCTGCAGCAAAAGCTCTTTATGTTTCTTACATTCATTCTAAGAATCTATGGACAGCTTGTGGTGATGTCTGTGCAGCAGAAAGAGTAGACTTCTGTTAGAAGTGATAGCATTTTCTTCTCTCTACTGTAGGCCCGTCCCTTGACTCGCTATTTGCCCGTCAGGAAAGAAGACTTTGACTTACGAAGTCACATCGAAACAGCTGGTCACAACATAGAGACCTGTTACCATATCTCCCTCACAGAGAAGACCTGCCGAGGCTTTCTGATTAAGATGGGAGGAAAAATCAAAACATGGAAAAAACGATGGTTTGTTTTTGACAGGAACAAGAGAACTTTTACTTATTATGCAGGTAGGTTGCAGGATCACTACTGGGGTCCATCTGCCCCTCATCTGATAAGACCCACATTTCCATTTCACTGGGTGTTTCACATGTACGCTTCGAGCTTGTGCAATCCCTTCCCTATAGTGTTCAATCGTAATGTCAGCTAAGGCAGAAACAAGCAGAACAGACAAAGGGAGAGATGTGGATAGGTGAGAGTTAAAAGCAGATCACCAGGTCCCCAGTAGGCAGAATAATGGCTCCACATGATTTACTCTTAAATATACTTTTGCCAGTGACAGAATGATTTCTTGTACCCTTCATAGAAGAATATAATTTATTATACTTGCCATGAAAATTAAATGTGCTGAAAAGCCTTTCAGGAAATTAACTACACAGGAGGAGACTGTTTGAATTTGCCATATTTTGAGGGTTTAATGAATTTCGAACTGAAATTGATGGTAGGGGTATCCAGGGCTCAGTCCATCTTTTTTAAAACACATTCATTCATTACATACCCACTGAATATTTCTTCACCGGTTTTCAGTAATAATAGGAAGAACATGACAAGCTTCTTTTGTTCTTACCATCTGGTTTATTGGTTAGCAAGCCCTGTAAGATCCAGTAGTGTTCCCATCTGGTACTGGTTTTTATTAATGTATTTGTAGCGGTTATGTTAATAGTTAACAGGCTCAGTTTTGACTGCAGTATAGTTCTCATAATGCATTCTATAACTATTCTATGATTCTATCAGGATTTTGCTTCTCGAAGTACTCTGTTCAGTTCTCAAGTCATTCTGTTTCCCTTTTTCAGACAAACACGAAACTAAATTAAAAGGCGTAATATATTTTCAAGCTATTGAAGAAGTCTATTATGATCACCTAAAGAATGCATACAAGGTAAAGAGAGTGTCATAGAGCAGAACCCAAAGTATGGTACCTGCTGTAAAGTCAAAGGGGGGAGCTGACATTAGTAGGAAAAAAGATAAATAACCCAAATAAAAACCCCAAACCAGGAGTGGATGAAAAGGAAGATGAAGGCAGATCACTGATTAATGCTGTTGTTGGGTTTTTATTGGTAGGGTTGTGATTTCTTTATATACATTATAATGAAAGCAGAGATACAAGTGCCTACCTGCCAAATGGGATTTGCTGAAGGGAATTCCTTAGTCCAGTGGTGAGACCACTGAAATCAGTGGCATTGGCAAATCAAGGGATGCTTGAATGTGTCTGTCATAGGGAAAGAGTTAACTGGTACTGGTAGTTAACTGGCAGCTCATGGCACCCTCTCCCTCTCGTCTGTAAGTTAAATGCGCTGTGAACAAGATGAATATATCCTTGGCGTTTGGCTTTGTGAAACCCAAGGTGGTTTTGACCATTGTACAGAGTGGGGTAGTTATTTGGGCATGAAACTACAGTTTGGAGCCTCCTGCACTATTCTGTAATAGCCTAGTGGAAATACATTGTAAAATGTGTTTATGATGGATACAAACACTTTAAACACACCTCTGCTTCCAGGGCTGCAATGCAGGATGCAGTAGTGCAGCACTTTGTATTTCATCCTTCTTCTTAACACTGTCATAAATTGTCTTGCAAGTAATTACATTTCTGGTACCAAGAAATGGACTTGATTTCTTTCTTTTGATGTCTTTCTTTCTGTTTCACTTTAGAGTCCCAACCCGTTGCTCACTTTCAGTGTTAAGACACACGACCGGATATACTACATGGTCGCTCCTTCGCCAGAAGCCATGAGGATATGGATGGATGTTATTGTTACAGGCGCAGAAGGCTACACCCACTTCATGTTATAATAAATAAGGGGGCAATAGGGCATACTGCAATAACGTACCATATGAAGTTAGCCATATGTAGTGAAATCTGAAAAGCCAGTGAATACTCTGAAACATCCTCCTTATGATGTGCACCTGAAACCTCAGAATGAGAGGGGTTTACAAATGCATTGAAAAGGGGGGGGGGGGGGGGAAGGTTTACTTCTTTTTGTTA
>NDXB01007096.1:25421-35996 GCA_002631895.1 Agapornis roseicollis
GGGGGGGGGGGGGGGAGGGAAGGTTTACTTCTTTTAGTTATCTTTATAGGAATGAAAGAGCTAAACTGTTGAGAGACTCATAGTGCTCCAAAATGGATAATGAGGCAATTTTAATTACAGCATCTTGATAGAATGAGGATTTCCTACCAATTCGCTTACATGGAGAACATCTTCATAAATTCATACTAAACTGCTTACAAATGCTTTCATCAGGATGCACCAAGGCTAGAAATGGAACAAAAAGTTGTAATGAGCATATATCTTAATATGCACCATTTGACATTTATAGACGATTAGGTGGCTTAAAAACTTTTAGTCAAGTATTTTAGAAGAAGATAAAAAAGCAACCCTAGGGTACACACAGTTCTTGCCTTAGTAGTGAAGAATTACAACAGAGCCAAAGAGTTACAGGATTCCCTTATCATAATGTTTTCATAATGTTAGTTGTACCTAACTTTCTGTAAGGGGACAGTGCCAAAACTCTTCATGACTTTTAATGTCATTGAATTGTTATGATATTCTGTGTGTTCAAACACTCATTAACACCAACTGTATGTTTAAAGTGTGCATCTATGGAGCTCAACAAAAAAAGAGAAGGATAGCTTTATAAAGATGCATTTTCCCACATGGATATGAAATGGAAACACATGTGTTAACTTCCTCACAAGGAATTGTTCGGGTTTCTTTAATTTTCCTTGCTGAATAGAATGAGGTGATTCTAGACCCTACAGCAGTTTTCTTTTAATAAGGTCACAGTGTGGTTCTAACCTTACTCTGTCTTAGGTGAAAGCTCGACTGAACCCTCTCAAACACTGGTTCCCTTGAAGCCAGCATCAAAATCTCTACCTAAATTCTTTGGAGCCGATTTCTCAGCTGCAGACAGTGTTTGTTTCTTGGTTGTATTTTTGGTTTCTTAATGCATATCTGCACAGAATAATGCTGTCAAATAGAGTAAATAGAGGCAAGTTCTAAGAGTTGACGCTAAGCAGTGTATGAATTAAAAACCCTGAAAATTTTAAGTGATGGAGATTGAGGTGCATAAAACAATGAGAATACCATGGGTGCTGTGGTCTCCCAGTTTAAAACCCCTTCCAAGTCCTCCAGTAATAGTGCAAAACCATAAATTATTTTAACTCAACTTCGAGCAAGTCTCTTATAATATGACTGTAAGGGTTCTATTTCAGTAATCAAAACTTACGTGGTTTGTGTAACAGAAGAAAGCACGTTAGCCTTTTCTTTTTTCCTTGATGAAAACCTAACAGCTTTTGATGGAACAAATAAAAGACTGAAAGCAGAAGTATGCTGGCAGAATATTTTGTTATACTTTTTAAACCTTGTATCTGTAATGAACGGGTTGAATTTCTTTGTGGTATACACAGGTGATAACGGTTGCTGTAGCATGACGAGCATCAATTTCAACTTGAATCATGAAGGGACTGTTACTACAAGACAACTGTTATCATCTGTGCAGATCACACCGTGTAATCTAATGATTTAAAACACTATCAGAAATTGCTTTGGTTTATATAATTATTATTTTTCCTGATGTATCTTGATTTTACTCCTAAGTATGGTTATAAAGGTTTTCTAATAATGATTTTTGTATCCTGCATGATGCAATGAAGGCATTTCAATAAACATTTTTAAAAATACACTTGGTTTAGATATCCTCTCGATTCTTCGTCTTGAGACATTCTTGCCTGTTCTAAAGTTGCACACAGTTGTGCAGTCATCTTATATTTCTTAGTAGGCCTTAATCTAACCATTCCATGTGTTTCTCCACAAAAGCGCCCTGGAAAATAGTCCTTCAAGTGGCAGTGAAATTAGGAGTGTAGTCTGTTTACTGCATACGTAATACAGTACGTTGAAATGTTTCAAAGAGGGTCATAAAAAATGGATCCCCAGCCTTGTGTATAGACATATGTTTTGTTCAGCAGCAAAACAGAAATTGCTGAAGTTCAAGGTTTTTCCCAGTCTTCCCAATATTTGACACAGACATGACTTGGATTGCAGGAATTGC
This sequence comes from Agapornis roseicollis, assembly GCA_002631895.1. NCBI lineage: Eukaryota > Metazoa > Chordata > Aves > Psittaciformes > Psittacidae > Agapornis > Agapornis roseicollis. The sequence continues at coordinate 27,442 of NDXB01007096.1, forward strand.
TCACCATAGAAGCCCATGCAGTTTTATGGTATTTTCCCCACTAAGTTTGCTATCATCATCTTTGGGGCTTACAAGGATGCTGGAGAGGGACACTTCACTGGGGACTGTAGTGATAGGACAAGGAGTAATGGGTTCAAACTTAAACAGGGGAGGTTTAAGTTGGATCTAAGGAAGAAATTCTTTCCTGTTAGGGTGGTGAGGCACTGGAATGGGTTGCCCTGGGAGGTTGTGAGTGCTCCATCCCTGGCAGTGTTCAAGGCCAGGTTGGACAGAGCCTTGAGTGCCATGGTTNCCTGGCAGTGGGCCAGGTTGGACAGAGCCTTGAGTGCCATGGTTTAGTGTGAGGTGTCCCTGCTTATGGCAGGGGGGTTGGAACTGGATGATCTTAAGGTCCTTTCCAGCCCTGACTGTTCTGTGATTCTATTATATGATTCTATCACAAAGCATGGTGGTTTTTGTAATAATGGCCATCAAGAGAGCATAAGCAAAGCATGGTATTGCGCACCATCTTTTATGGCCTCATGCAAGCCCTCCAAGCTTACCCCTATGGGAGCCAAGTACCCACTTACCCTAAAGTATCTTGGGCAATTGCAAACCAAAATCAGGGTTCTTCCCTCAGTATGCAGAGAGCCAGTGAACACAGAGTCACGATAACCTGACTATTTCATGTTTGCAGAGATGGGCGTTGGGTGGTTAACTCCACAAAGCTAGCATGCACTCAGTCTGCCAGCTATCCGCTTTTATACATTTCAAACAATGAAAATCAGTGCTCGTTGTTTACATAACAGTCTGTGTCTGTGTCTACAATTATCAGCTCTTATGTTCTGTCACCTGTTTAAAGACTGTGTGTATTTCACAACGCATGTTCCATAAAGGTCCCTTATTTTTAGTAGTATAATGAAACAAGTTTCTTTAGGAACACAGTTATCTTCCATTTTTATAGTTTTTGTCAAAATTACTTCTGCCTTCCTACTCTTTCTGAAGTTAGATTTTGCTTGTCTTCTGATTCAGGTGGTTCATGTACAAGGTACTGGGCATAAAGATCTTCTTTTGGCTACCATGCCCATACAAGTTAGGCTGAGCAGAGATGGGTGGAGAGGCATGAGCTGGTTCAGAGGCCCTGCAGATTGAGGAATGGCCAAGCCCTTATGCTGTTGGAAAGGTGACCAGGGTAGGCACACAAGGGTTTGAAGTGTCTCTTCTGGATGTCTGGAGTACTATGTAATTATGGGCATCAAATCGTCATAGAATGGTTTGGGTTGGAAAGGATCTTAAAGCTCACCCAGCTCCAACCCCCTGCCACAGACAGGGACACCTTCCACTACAGCAGGTTGCTCCAAGCCCCGTCCTGATACACGGATAGACTCCACACTCCTTCAAGTTAGAAACTAGGTATGCTTTATTCAGTTCTGAGGTGCATGGGGGACTGCTCCTCCAAGTGCATGCACACTTTGCCGCTCAGTTCGCTTATATTACATATAATGATTACCTAAACATGAGACTGCTTCACTCCTCATACATATGCAAACCTATTCCCGCCTAGTATTATAATTAGTTTTCTGGCATTCGTCCCATTGCTGTGTTTGTGCAGTGCCTCCTGGTGGTGGTCGTTAGGGGGTCCTGAGGATGAAGGCTGCAGTTCCTCTTCATCACCGCGAGTAACCTCTTGCTTCCATGCAGACTCAAAGAGGGTTTCGGCTCCTATCCAGACCTCCGGTTCGGTACAAGCCGGTTTTATGGCTCTTAAAGCAGAAACGTGTCAAGTTTGCAAATGTTGTTACCCTGGTTATCTTTTGTTCCTTTTCTTTCTATGGATACTATTCAAACAGGAATGTCTTAAATGTTAAGGTATGACTCTTATCTACTACAATTGTGCTCAGCAGCTGTAACTCCTCCAATTCTGCTTCCCCATTCCAGCAACTTTGACTCCTACGGTTCTGCTTCCCCAAGCACAATGACTGCTTAAGCAAGCAGGCACAACGTTAACCCTTTATTCCCGGTATCAGTCCAACCTGGCCTTGAGCACTGCCAGGGATGGGGCAGCCACAGCTCTGAGCACCCTATTCCGCAGCCCCTGATGCGAGCCCCGCTCCGGCACCAACTGACATGTATATACTTTATAGCAGTTTATACCCACGCGTGTACAGGCAACCGAAGCTATGCGGGTCCCCAAACCGGATCTTATCAGCCTTCTGTGGTAGAAGGCGGCCTTTACGAGGGTCCCCTCCCCAGCGCACACACTAAGGAGACGCTCACTAAAGGCTTTTATTCGCAAAACGTCTATTTTTTACTCCTTAAACTTAACGATGCCAACAGCACCCACCGGCATCCCTTCCACCCCACCGCTACACATGCGTCCTCCTGACCCTCCCCGCACGCCGTCGAGCGCGGCTGAGGCTGCGCGGCGCATGCGCTGTGAGGCGGCCGGCCTCCGGGACCGCAGTAATCATGGCGGCGGCTGGCACGTTGAGGGGCTTGGTGCGGGGAGGATGCCGGCATCGTGCCTCGGCCGCCCCGCTGTTGTCGCCGATCAGCGCTGCCCTAGGGCTCCCGGGTAAGGGAAAGGCCCCGGGGGACTTCTGCTGGTTACTCTGGCGCTGCTTCTGCTCTCCTCCTCTCCGTCCGCCGCCGGCCTGGGAGCCCAGGGGGAGAGAGGGGTTGTCAGAGGGCTGCGTCCCGGTTGTGGGCCCGCTCCTTGGACTGGGCTGTGTGGCTCCGGTCCCCCCGCCGGAGGGGTTTCTGATGGGCCTGCGGAGCTTGTGGCCAGAGGAGACCAAGTGCTGCAGGAGCTGTGTCTGTCTGCAGGGCAGCTGCGGTCACACCGGTGTTTGCGTCGCGGTGGGCTGCTTTCTGAGCTGGAGGTGGGCCGGTTCGCTTCCTGGGAGCTCAGGTTTTACCTGAGCAGCTTTGCTGGGATCTGCTTTTGAGTGAGGTGATCCCCTGCCCAAACACGTGGTGCCCTTTCGTGTTGTTCGAGGCTCAGTGCTTGTCTAGCTTATTTGGTCACTGCCTTAAACTGGACAGACAACCGCTTTTTCCTGATGTAATGAACCTCGGTTGAGGTTGCTTGATGTAGAAGTGGGAAAAGCTTAAGTGTCACAAAAGGTGCATAATAACATTAATACGATGGGGTGTTGTTGGTATGATCAGAATAGCTGGTTGTTGAGTATGCTGTGAGGTGCGCTGAGACTGGGCTAAGCAGCAGATCCTGCTGGCAGAACTGGTGGCAGCCTTACTCCTGTAGCATAGCGGTTGCATGGAATGAGGTGTGGACAATGTTGAGTCCGTTATCTCCAGAACGATGTTCATCTGCTGCTGCGGTGGGTCACAGTCCTGGAGCCTTCCCAGGGTTCTTAAGAGGAATGCTTTGGCTTTGGCATGTAGCACTGGTCTCAGTCACATTTCTGGTGGTCATAAAGCAGAAATTGCACAGTGGTTCTGATATGAAGAGAATTCCATAGCATTAGGCCTGGGAAAGGGGACATGTCCTGTAAATAGGTACTTCTGTCTGTAACTTGCTCTTATGAACCCTTAAGTACTACCTTGTACCCTTTGGAAGTGCTTCCGTAGTCTTACCGAGGTCTTTTACTGAAATCAGGGGGAGAAATTAATGGCTAGCTCCTCAGTTATTGATGTTTTTGTCTGTCTAAAGGGAAGTCAAGCATGACTCAAGTAACCTTGCTTGGATTGGCCCAGGTGGTTGGTTTAGAGTTTTACGTTATTCAGGTTAGGATTGCTGCTGGTGCACTTACAGTGACTTGTTAAATGTGGAATACTGGTTTGTGGAATAGCTTAGACAGCAGTTGTGTTTTGTAGCTGCAGTTGGAACCCTTCCCAGTGTCAAACCAGTGTGAGGATGCCTCCAGTGTGCTGCAGAGTGGAAAACTGTGGCTTCAGAGATGCTTATCAGGGCTTAAGGGTGAGAAAAATGCTCCCAGCTTCTTTTCTGTCAAGTTTATTATTGGTGTGTTTCCTCTGTTACTGGCAGGTGAAGAAGTGACTGGCTTGCTGATAGGCACACACACAATCAAAAAGCCATAATGTGGATTCATATGAGTGAATACATCGTTATGTTGTTTACTCTCCTTTATAATACTTGATGCATCAATAGGATAAAGAAATGTCAATGGTTTCAGAGATTAAATGTTTCAGTCTATAGTTTAAGTGGTATAATGTCTGTTTGACAATAGGAAAGTGCTGAAACTAGCTGCATCCTGCGTCTGTTATGCATCTGCATAGAATCACAGAATAGTTAGGGTTGGAAAGGACCTTAAGATCATCCAGTTCCAACCCCCCTGCCATGGGCAGGGACACCTCACACTAAACCATGGCACCCAAAGCTTCATCCAACCTGGCCTTGAACACTACCAGGGGTGGAGCACTCAACAACCTCCCTGAGCAACATCTCCCATCTCCCATTCCAGCATCCCACCACCCTAACAGGAAAGAATTTCTTCCTCAAGATGGTATAAAACATGAAGACAAATATTGTATAGGGAATATTTGCATTTGACTTCAGTCAGCCACTCTGCAGAGTGAACTCCCTGCAGACATGATTGGCATTTAGTGATTTGAGAATAAATCACAATCAGCTTTCCCTTTCACATTGATCAATACTAGGTAGTCATTAAAAAATAAAGGAGATGCTTATTTTTTCAAACCCAAGCATCTTATTTTCACATAATATGCCCATATTTCCTGAATCCTAGCTTTAGAAAATATGGTATTTCTGCTGAGGTTCTCATGATGCTTGTACTAAATAGTTCTTTTTATTAGTTTGCAGGCTGAAATCATCGGTCAGCTTTCTCACTCGACCAGATCAACCAAATCTTGCTTATCATAAACTGAAAGGCAGGAATCCAGGGGTTATTTTCCTTCCAGGCTTTAATTCAAATATGAATGGTCAGAAAGCAACCGCCCTTGAAGATTTCTGCAGCTCTCTAGGTCATGCCTTTGTCAGGTACATTCAAATTACATCGGTCTTGAGAAACCAAGAGTAGTATCGTGGGTGGGGGAAGGCATTTTGGCACAACCATATAGAGTTTGGCATAGGGTTGAAATGCATGCTGTGCTGTACACACAAGCTAAGAAGTGTCTTTCTTCCTTTTCAAATGTGGAGTTTCTGTCTGTGGCAAGGATAATGTATTCTGAAAGTAATACAGAAAACTGATTTATTTTTGTAGTCTAGCCAGTGCTATATGTTACATTAAGGCTATAGGCACAAAAGATCAAGAAGAAAGGAACAGGAGTTCTTGCTTTTTAAGTTACAACTCTAAGTTACAAGTCACAACTATAAGAGTGCTTCTTAATGGCGAAATCTTGAGTTACCCCATATCTTCTGCAGTTCTACACCACCACATACGTGCTTGGTGATACTCTGCTTTGATAGACTAGGTTGAATGCTGAGTGTTGTAAATCTTTATATTTGGGTGTAGCATTTGAAAGAGAGTCTGTATATTTAAAATATACCTTTAAATTGTAGTATTTGGTTGTTGGTTTGTTGGGGGGGGAAGTTTGTAAGGGAATTCTTTGGCTGGGAAATACTCCTGTAAATGTGGATATTTTTATATCAAATGATAAGAGAGCACTGCATCGCTAGTTGTCGTGTGGTTTCTGGTACTAGTGATACACAGGACTAAGTAAGAAAGTATTTAATGCAGTATCTCGTCCCTGTTTAATTTGATTAAATGGTACTACCTAGGTGGCTTCTATATTGCTATAGACAGTGCGATGATTTTCATTCTGGTGGTTTCTTTTTCAGATTTGATTATACAGGATGTGGAAGTTCAGATGGTAAATTTGAAGAGTGCACATTTGGGAAGTGGAGAAAAGACGTTCTGTGCATACTGGATGAACTTACAGATGGACCACAGGTTATATTTTATTTTTAAATATAGAATGCTTTTTGTCCTCAAGGTAGAACATGAATCAAAAATACATCATAATAGCTCTGGTCAACAGTAGCTTCTGTTTAGCAGCTGCCACCTGCTCACTTTCAGGCTGACTCATTTGAGAGGTCATATTCATAGGATCTCTTTTGCAAGCAGGTGGATCACAAGATCTTGGAAATGTGGGTTGGCAGGACCTCCTCGAGGTTGTTTATTAGAGCCTCCTGCTCAGAGCAGGGCTGTCATCCCTCCTACTGGAAAGTGTGTCACTGCCCCATTCTTATACGTTCATTAAAGGATTTGCAGGAATGTTACAAGTTAAGATATTCTATCATAGAATGGTTAGGGTTGGAAAGGACCTTAAGATCATCTAGTTCCAACCCCCCTGCCATGTGTAGGGATGCCTCACAATAGACGATGCTGCCAGAAACTCTGTGTGATAATATAACTGACCAAAAATCATCAGAAGCAGCATTTGACTTTTTCAGTTACTTTCGAAATGATTGCNGTGTAGGGATGCCTCACAATAGACGATGCTGCCAGAAACTCTGTGTGATAATATAACTGACCAAAAATCATCAGAAGCAGCATTTGACTTTTTCAGTTACTTTCGAAATGATTGCAAGAAACTTAAAGTCTCCTGAAATCTGGAGATACCATAGCTAATGTTGTGTTTAAAATGATTTTGTATTGCAGATTTGTATTTTGATTTGTGTTATTGCATTTGTTAACTCTTTTCGCTGCACTGAGCCTTTACCACGTGCATTTGTTTTAAGAAAGAAACATCAAGTATGCGTGTGATACCGAGTTGTTTCAGCTCTCATTTTGTTTGCAGCATTTCAGTCTCAGGCAGCAATAACAAGCCATGCTAAACAAAAGGAATAGTAAAATAGTAAAATACCAGATGCTATGGTGCTTACTCAGGCAAAATTCCCACTGGAGGTGATAGCAGTTCTGCCTGGGTAAGGACAGCAGGATAACGCCTAAGGTTTGAGTAGTTACACAGAAAGAACTTGTAAAAGAAGAAGAAAATTACTAGCCATTTTCTGTGAAGTAGTATCTTCTTATTTTCTCTCTCTTTCAGATTCTGGTGGGCTCCAGTATGGGTGGATGGCTGATGCTTCACGCTGCAATAGCACGCCCAGATAAAGTAGCTGCTCTAGTTGGAGTAGCTGCAGCAGCAGACTATCTTGTAACAACTTTCAAGAGGCTTCCCATTGAGGTAAATGTCGATTGGTGGCTTTTGTGCAGTCGAAAAATCTATCACAGCTTTAAGGAATTCTGTTGTTCAAACTGTACTTTTCCTTTAAGTCTTTCTGTAAATTTCCTGTGTTGGTGGTGGAGCAAAGCTGCAAGTATACATTAATCTAAATGTCTGCAAAATACTGTGCTTCGAGTATAAACCTAGTGTGAACACTGCCTGGAATGTGTTTATGTTACTGTGGCATATAGGACATAAAGTTAGGGCCTATTTGATTTCGGTGTTGGGTACCTTCTATTTGCATTCAGATTGGATCCCTGTGCTTCCAGGGATGGGGAAGTAGCTGCTGAAGTAGTAGGGATGACATTGAGTGAGATGAGTCTGACATAGGTTGTGTGTAGAAAGGGAATTCTTCAAGTGAGTGTGTTTGGAAAGACTAAAATATTTAGGTGGTGGGAAGTCTCTTTGAGTTACATCTTTGATAATGATGTCCAGTCTTAAGGAAAGTAGGTCAGGTGTTATAATGTGACAAATAAATACAGCAATAAATAACTGTACCTTAGAATAATTAAAGTATTTCCTTGTTTTTTAAGAAAGGCACTTCATGGTACTTTAGGTGAGATTGTGAGGTGTGGTATTTAGACGTAGCCGTTGGGGCAATGGTAAAAAAGACAGATCACTGGAAAATTCTTTTTTCCTAGAATTCTTCTCGTTTAAAGTGAGCTGATTAAAGCCTAAGAGACTGTTTCTGGTGGCTCTTCGTCTTTTTCTTTCTGATAGATTCTGACTGAGAAACTTAATTCCCTTGGTGAATCCCAATTAGATTAGTTTGCAGGAGAGGTGTGCAGAGTAGCTTTTGTGACACGGTAGGGGGGTTTGTCTTTTCAGATGCTGGAAGGCAAACAGGAACGTAGCTCCTCTGCTAATAAAAGTGAACAAAGTGAAGTTTTATGCCTGGCAAAGTTTTGCTGCATTTAGAACAGAAATAAATTGAGATGCTCCAAAGAGCTTGTAACATCTGTCTTGTCTGTTCTTTGCTCTCTTTTCTACAGACACAAAACGAAATAGAAGAAAAAGGTGAATGGAGGTTTCCAACAAGGTATAACGAGGAAGGATATTACTCCTTGAGATACGACGTTATCCAAGAAGCAGAAAATCACTGTTTGCTAAATAGCCCTATTCCTATTACATGTCCCATACGACTTATTCATGGCATGAAGGACAGTGATGTCCCTTGGCAGATCTCTATGCAAGTTGCTGATCGTGTTTTGAGCGAAGATGTGGATGTTATCCTCCGCAAAACTGGCCAACATCGGATGAGTGAAAAGGAGGATATAAAACTTCTTGTGAACACGGTTGATGATTTAATTGACAAGCTGGCAACGTTCTCTTAAGCTGCAGAGTAGCATAAGTGCATGAACTCTACACCTGACTCTTTTCCATGAGTAGCAGAAACCCTGATCTTA
>NDXB01007097.1:5163-19577 GCA_002631895.1 Agapornis roseicollis
GGGGGGGGGGTGTTGTTTCCATTTTTCTCTGATTTAAACTAACAAAAATAGGCTGATTTTCCAGTTCTTCCAATGGTACATGGTCCAGGCCACCTACTCTATTCACAGCACTCTCCTACCTTCTTTAGTGTTAGACAAGTGTCTTCATGATTAAATTAAACTGGACTAGAACCAACAGAACTTAAAGCAGCTAAGATTAACCTCCTGGCCCAAGACTTCACTAAGAAACTTAAAGCTCCAGGGAAGACTGAAGCCTAAAACACTTTTGAAAGGAGAGAAAGAAGCAGAAGGGAAAAACAGGATTAAATGAGAAGTGGGGCACACAGAAATGAGCAACTCCAGAGGAAGACTGTTGGTGGAGAGGCAGAAGAGAGGACTCGTTTCATTTCAGTAAGCACAGTGATCTTGAAGTTACCTGCTTAAGGGGACAGCAGAGGGCCAGGACAACCAAGGAATGACAAAGTAAAGGTAGCAGCGAACTGCCATGCTGATTTTTACACGATGACAAAAGGCAGCAGCTGTGAAGGAGGGCTGGAAGGAGAAGGACACCCCACATCCAGAGCTGAGCCCAGCAGGAGCAGGAAAGCAACATTTTAGTTTGTCTATGGCAGCCTAGATGTGCTTTTTGGCACATCTCTATACTATAGGATTGCCAAGCAAGCAGTGAACTACACACAGCTCGCACCAGTCTTAACAACTAAATGCACACACCTCCCCAAAGACTCCTAGGCATATTGACCCAGTGCTTCCCCAAGCTGTCATACAACCACAGGAAGTCAGAATGGAGTGAATCTTCTCCCTTTTGTGTGTAGAAACCCCAAGGCTCAGTTTTCTTTACTCATACATACACATGTATAGCACAACGAGCTTGGCACTGTAGTCACAATAGCACCTATACCCAAGTCACGTTCTGGACTCAGAAGCATCTGGTATTCAGCTAAATTTTGGACCAGATAAAACCAAGTTAAGGATTTATTCACATACATGAGAAATGAAAGATCAGCAGTGTATTTTTCCTCATCTTTACCTAACCACACTTTATATTAGTCTTCATGTTGTTTCTTTTATTAAGTTCCATGTCCGCACCAGCAAAAGCAAAGGCCTAAACGAAAGAAAGCACTCAGCCCAAACACTTGCATTTTTCCTTACTGAAAACAAGGGTTTCTTTGGGTTTTTTGTCTTGTGGACTCCTTTACTATTTACTTTAAAACCTCTTTGCTGCAGTACAGAGGAGCAACAGCACTGCTTGAGCACAAAACACGGCTCAGCCCCCCTGCTCAGGCAGGCTCACAACAGGCTTTGGTGGCTGAAACCAGCAGTAAGTCAGCATTAATCGGTGAACATGGCCCCCTAACTGAGTGGGGGGACAGGACACAGGAGCTCCCTCCCTTCACACAACAAGAAAGCAGGGGCTGTACCAAATCTATTCCCCACACTAAGTAATCCATTCTAAGTAATCCATTCTTATGGTGAGAACTTTTGTTTTTTGCCCGGGTCCTTCAGAACAATGGCTTTTACTTGCCAAAAAGGGCAGACAAGGTCACTGATGTAACCTTTGCAATCGCACTGAATGAAGAGCGGCAGAGGCTTGTGCCCATGAACACGCTGATCAACACCAGCAGCACTTCCTATTCCTGTTTCAATCACACCTGATTCACACAAACCACCTCAAGAATTAGGAACTTCAACAGCTCCTGACCAAGTATTTCTCCCTGCCTCCCTCCTGCACCCCAACCACGCAGAATGAATCCAACTGCAGCTCTGTGGGACTGCAAAGGACCTCACTTCCCACTGCCACGGCTCTTGGCACGGCAAGCAGAGCGGCTCCAGCGTTACACAGCACTTACCTGCGCACAGGCTCGCAGCAGGAGCAGGAGCAGGAGCAGAGGAGGGGTTTCAGGTACCTTGCACTGCGCTCTGGAGACGCATGACAGCAGCGCACTGCTGACAGCTACCACCGCCGCCGCTTCACGGAACCCACGGAGCCCCTAGTGACCCGTTCGCTTCCCAAACTGGGAGCGCTGGAAGCCCAGGACACTCCCCACACCTCAGAGCATGTCGGGAATACTTAACCTACCCACCTGCCTCCCTCTCCGCTGACAGGAGCTCTCTTAGTCATGGTTACACCTATGGGGAGGCTCTGGTTAACGCTTTAATCTCTAACTTCAGAGCGAGAGGCGACCTGCTGACTCCTGGTAATGATTTGCCAACAGGGCGTACCCTGGAACATCCTGTGCTGGAAGAAGCACTGCGAGGCTTTAACCTCGTCTCTGCTTAGCAATCTATAGGATAAAGTCATTTTTCCTTCTCCAGATAAATGCTGATCTTTGGTGCAATAACCAAGCCATCACACAACCACATCATGCTCAAGGAGAGAACTATGGATCCCTAACATAACAGAAATGGTGACAACACAGCTTCATCATTTAACCACATCCAGCTGCATAATCAAATCTTTGCTTAACTGTAAAATAGCCTTATGGATGCTACTCTGTGGGCAAGAGTTGTGTCTGTAAGGGAACACATTGATGCTCAGCAGCTAATTGTATAAGCAGATGTTTAAGCTGTAAAAAAACCATATTTGAACCAACACACACCTTCTGAGCAAATTCTGTTTACCCATTCACTTATAGCAAGAGATTTAGTCACAAAATCAAGCCTAAAACTGGAAGTCACTGGGCCACGGAGAGAAGAGCACAAAAAAATACTGAGCCCCGAATAGCCTTCATACCCATCTTATGGCTCTGGGATTTAGATCAAGTTCCTTCTGCCTTTATATAGTGGTGGACTTGGCAATCCTGGGGGAATGGTTGGATTTGATGATCTTAGAGGTCTTTTCCAACCTGGCTGGTTCAATGGTTGTATGTTAGAGAGGCAGAACAGACTCATGAATCTTTGATTCCTGCCCACACCTGTACCCTCTGGGGCACTCCTTTCCAGAGCTTGTGCTCACAACAACACCCTTGGTATTTGAGATTATAGTTCATGCTGCATTTTCTAGCTCAGCACCTGAGAAATATCCAAACCAGGGTTTCACTGGTGTATATATAACACTGAAAAGTCTCTCACAACACAGGAAGGAGCCAACACACCAGGTTTTTTGCTCAATTCACAACAGCACAGAAGCTCCATGTTGTGGTAGACTTGTAACTTCACACCAAGCTCAACCCCTGGAGCTGCCCCATCTCTTGTGCAGTTGTTTAACACACGTCCATACAACACCCCAACTTGCTTAGAACCAGAGGTTTGATTTTCTTCTGGCACAGCTTCAGGCTCTGCCTGATCCTCTTGGGATCAGAGAGCAAGCACAGCCTGGCACCTGCAAGTCTCCAAAGCAAGGTAACATTGGATCTCTGACAGACACATATGCTGGACTCTTCCACTGCTGGGTACCAGGAGGTATCCAAGTATTCCTAGATCTGAAGGCAATAATATTAGCTTAGAACAGGGCAATGACACTTAACCCTTCAGTGTAACTCAGGCTTCGTCCCAACTCCCAACTTGTAAGGTTTTGGGTTGGTTTTTTTGTTTTGTTGGCTTTGTTTTTAAGATACATGCAAGATTTTCTGAATAAATTTTCAAGTTTAGAAGCAAGTTTTGAAAATCCAGTGCTTAAATTACTCTGATGCATGCAAAGATCTCTCTGTAAGAAATCAGTTAAATAAAGCAAATTAAAACCTAATTCGAATACAGGACTAGAGTTCACACTTCCAGTTAAGCCAGGCTTAGTGAAAATGGCTCAGGTTTGTTTCTCTCCCACCAGCAGCCTAGTTGTGATCTCACTTGAGTCTTACAAAATCACTCACTAACTACTTTGTGAAGAGTGGTCAGTGCAGACTAGGAGCAGGTATCACACAGAGAGGGGGAAATAGTCTTTAGGGGAACATACAGGAATTAGTTCACTGTAAGCTCAAAGAAAGAGACTGCTTCTATTCCTTTCACAGGAAAGGAATAATCAATGCACACAGAGATTTGTGGGGGGGTTTGTTGGGTTGGTTGGTTTGGTTTTTAATCTAGCATAATGAACATAGTTTGTATTTCCTGGAAATCTAAGAACAAGCCAAAACGTGGCTATGCTGTTTCACCCTTTAAATGCAAGGGTAACGATGATTTCTTCAGCGCAGGCAGGGAGCAAGATGCTTCGAGTCTTTACAGGCTGTATTGGATTTCTGGCTCCTCACATGACGAACATTCAAATCATTTTAAGTTAATAAAGAATTGGAAGTTTGAGGTCAGCTGTTTAATAACTTGGCCTCAAATCATTAACAAACAGGCTGCTGGAGCCACAAGGAATCTCAAATGGGTGAAACGAAGACTCCTGCTCTATTTTTGTCGTACAGAGTCAAAAGAAGCAGTTTAGCCATTGCAAGATCCTACATGCTTGCTGGACTCCAGTGAGGTGTTCTGATAAACACAACAGGATACACGAGCTCACAACAGATTGCTGTGCTTTATGGTGAGAAGGAAAATCCATAACAGTGTTTGCAAACAGCTGTTCCTGGCCTACTTCATTAACCCCAAACAGCAAAAATCCTTCATGGACTTTGAGCCAGCTACTGTAATACAAAGGTAGAGCCTCATCAGGCAAGATCTGAGATTAACTTAACCAAGTGATCAGTTCTTTCATTTGTATTACAAACATTACCAAGGGATTGCGTTGATAATAGCCACAAACCAAGGAATTTAGAACTGCATTTCCCCCACAGAGGAACTCCCATTCCTTAGCAAGATGATTTTCTGTCATCACACAACGTGCCAACAGGTGCAATGCCAACTCGTGTGCCAGGACATGGTTTGGAGACACGCTTGATAAGGACAGAAAACAAAGTAGGAAACAAGATTATCTCAAATTAGTAGATACACAATGCACACATCCACCGCTACGCCTTACAATTCATTGTGTGCCACAGTCCCCCACATACCATCTTCTGAATTTTGGGGGCCACAATTTTTTAAGGTACAGTAAAGAAGCAGAACTGATGCTTGTAGCAGCATGTGTGCTAACGGGTATAAGGTTTTGACATCACTTAAAGAGCTGATACTTCCAAGGTACTGATTTTCACCTGCACTTTGCTTACGTATCTCACTCTCTTTGCCCTCCTGAACCACCTTTAGAGGAGCAGGTCTGGAGCACCGTTAGTCATGCACCATGGCTTTGCATTGATTATACACACCCATTTCGTCATCCATTTGATGTTACAGAAAATCATAAAGCCATACAAGAACTTTCATTGCCTGGAGCTAGGAAATACTTTACAGGGCAGAACCAAAGGGAACTGCCCTGTCCAAAAGAGTCACGCAGCTCCTCGCTCCCTTTAGAGCGTAAAATCTCCATCCCACCACACCCAGCCGACTCACACAGCACTTACCGCCTGTAAGTCTTCCACAGTTACCATTTTCAGACCCAGATTTCACTCAAACCCCAGCGTATTCCACAAAACACCACTTTCACCGATTCCTTTCTATGTACACGTCTGCCTTCAGGAGCCAAAAACCCTTGAGCACCTTGCTTCTATAACACCACAAATAAAGAAGATCTCACAGAATCATACTACCACTACCACTACTACCACTACTACCACTACTACCACTACTACCACTACTACTACTACTTCTTCTTCTTCTTCTTCCTTCCTCCCTTCTTTTTCTTCCCCCTTCCACCCCTTCTTTTTCTTTCTCATACTATGGGCTCCTTTTATGCTCAGGCCACTGCTCTGTAGTGGTCAATCGAGGCTCATGTATCTGTAGCACCTGAGCCCCATTTCCAACATGCTAACGATTTTTCTTTAGTTACATCTTTGTTGAGGCAGCTGAGTCATCACTTGGACCATCTCCCGTATTCTGTTTCCCTTAAAAACATCCCTCCAGTCCTCTCTACAACCAAATGGTCGTACAAGTTCTAAACCTACAGTTTCGGGGAAGCTTCAGGTCTTGATCCCCACTTGAAGCTATTGCCATAATTGTGTGAAGGTACATTTGGAGCTACCCTGGCAAAACAACCAGTTAGTTTTTCTGCTACTTCTACACTTGCCTTTAGGTTGTGTACAAATGGGAAGATTCAAGCTACAAAGCATTGTATGATCAGTTGAGGTGTGTGTGTGGGGAAATTACTGTCCCCAGATTATATCTGAAGGGGACCTACAAGATGCTGGAAAGGGACTTTTCATTACGGACTGCAGCAACACAACAAGGGGTAATGGGTTTAAATTTAGGGGAAGCTCAGGTTAGATATAAGGAAGAAGTTTGTTACTGGGAGGGTGGTGTGGCATAGGAACAGGCTGCCCGAGGATGTTGTGAATGCTCCATCCTTGGCAGCATTCAAGTTCAGGTTGGACAGAGCCTTGGGTGATATGGGTTAGTGTGAGGAATCCCTGCCCATGGCAGGGGGCTGGAACTGGATGATCTTAAGGTCCTTTCCAACACAAACCATTCTGTGATTCTATCATTTTCCTCATCCTAGGGTGTACCAAATCATAAAGCAGACTTCAGCAATAACCTAATTCTAATACATTTTGGATCACAGACACATGTATGCAAGTTTATATTTTCTCCACAAGCAAAAGGAAGAAATGGGAAATGTCTTTTCTCCACTGAACATCAATCCCACATTAGAAATACAGAAACTAGAGTCACACTAGAAATACCCAAACCTTATCCAAGAGTCTACCAGGAATCAGTCTGAGTTGACTCTCGGATGAACACAATGCAAATCATACAGTGTTTCCTCGACTTTGTTGCAGTACATGTCACTGTGTCATGAACTTATGAATTATCTCTAGCATACAGCCTTGTAGCCCTATCTTATGCCCTGTTGAACATGCCCATGTGTGGCTGAGTTCAAGGGGTTTCACTGTCATGCTGTCAATGGTTACTACCCTACCAGTCAGGCCTTCAAAGGAACTACCTTTGTTGCCCCAGGACTTCATCCTCTGCAAACTGACACAGTTCCAGATCCTGAGCTGCTCTGAAGAGATCTCTGTGGCTCCTCAGGTGTCTCTAAGAAAGTTCACTCTTTGACAGAGACCCTCCTCAACTCTGCTTAATCGTCTTGCTGAAAATCACTGCCCTCGGTGGTCCCTATCCTTCCATAATGCTGCTTTCATATTACAACATCAAATAACCCTGCTGGGCATTCAGCTGTCAAGCTGATTTTACCAAGAGTAAATACATCAATGTACTTACTGCGTCATAATTACATTCTATTCATGAGTGTCTGGTTGTAGGGATCACATATTTATTCCCAGTCAGATATCCAAGACCCAGCCTCTTCAGACCAGGATCCCAGAGCACAGCGAGCTCTGCATGCTGCGGATGGCAGTTATGTGTCAGCTCAATGGCAGAGGCAGTGGCATTCCAGTGGCGCCGGATAAAACAACAGCCTCTTCTCTCAGTGCTTGGCTAACACATTTACAACCTACACTGATGTTCATGGGAATGAACAAGGCTAACAGTTGATCTCAGTGCTGAGGACACCTGATGGATGAAGAAAGCCAGAGGAAGATGGAGGTGTATGGAACACAGTGGTATATAAAATCACTATCTGATTTGGACTATGAGTTCTGCCTGTTCCTGTTAAGGCAACATAAAAAGTCAATAGCTGTTTAGAAGACGCTGAAATTCTAGAAGGCTTCTTCCCTGTGCAGTTGCTGGGAGGGTGTGTTTGCCAGTTTGGAATTTGATCCATCTGAAACTGTCATTCTCAGCCCTGTGGGTGATGCCTTGCTTCTGGCCATTACACGTGTCCTTACAAGTGGAGAAGCTGAACAAGCTGCCCACTGGAAATGCAAGTTCAGGCTCTGAAATGGTATTATCTCAGCTGCTACATCACTGGGAATGTACCATGCTGACAGGAGGCAATCCCCAACTGCAGGAATCCGGTCAACTAGGATGGTTAACCAGCTAAAGAGCTGTAGAAGAACAGGATTGTCTTTTGGCCTGTGGGTTGGATAATGTGCCGGCCCAGGTCTGTGGAGAGCATAGGTTATAACTGGTGCAGGAATGAGAGTAATTCCAGGTATGAAACGCTACACAAAAGTCATTGAGGAGAGAGGAACTGCATCTGAGCAGTAAAAGTCCAGCTGTTCCTAGAGGCATATGGACAGGGAGGTGGATGGTCCTCTCCTGGAGCTCCTACTATCTGCATAGGTCCTCACTGGATGCTGTGTGCTTTGCAGTAGTCAGGTTACTAGCGCTGCAAGAGCTACCTGTTACAGCAAATTCAGAGCAAGGCACACTGGATTTCATAGAATCACAGAATCATAGAACAGTTAGAGTTGGAAAGGACCTTAAGGTCATCCAGTTCCAACCCCCCTGCCATGGGCAGGAACACCTCACACTAAACCATGGCGCCCAAGGCTCTCTCCAACCTGGCCTTGAACACTGCCAGGGATGGGGCAGCCACAGCTTCTTTGGGCATCCTGTGCCACTGCCTCGCCACCCTTACAGTAAAGAATTTCTTCCTTAGATCTAACCTGAACTTCCCCTGTTTCAGTTTAAACCCATCATCCCTTGTCCTATTGCTGCCGTCCTTGATAGAGAGTTCAAGCCTTCATTTACAGTGATGAATTTCAGACACCTGTGTAAAAAATTAAGGAGTATCTGGTGAAATAGATAGCTCAAAGCCCTGCCAAGGCCAGTTTGGATGGGACTTTGGGAACCCAGTCTAGTGGAAGGTGTCCCTGTCTGTGGCAGGGAGTTGGAACTGTGTGAGCTTTAAGGTCCCTTCCAATCCAAATTGTTCTGTGAGCCTAGCACGCGATGATTCTAAATCCCCTGAAATTGAAGACTGTTAGACCAACAACCATTTCTACATGATTGATGCGAATGATCAATCGTGTGAATGCCTAAACTGCTGCCAGGGCGGTACTGGAGAAGGGTGCCTGCTAGTGCTAAGCCCAACGTGGTGGCCTTGCACTAGCCCCTGCTGCCTGCTGCAGAATGATGGGTGCACTAGAGACCTAATGTGAGAGTAACAGCTGCTCCTCCTCTGCTTCCCAGGGTGTCTGGGACTGCCACTTAATAGATCATGATGTATTCAAAAAGCTTTATTTAAACTCACTTTGTCTGCTTTTCTCTGTTTATAACTAGGAGCAAACTCAATCGTCTGTGTAGTCAAAGAGCTAAGACACTCCAATCCTCGTGCCTCATGGTTTTGATCTCCAGGAACTTACTTCAATCACCCACACGTGCGTGTCCCTGCAACACAAATTTAACCCTAAGCTGCCAGGGCCTCTGCAGAGTGAAAATACTTTTAACTATATGCTCTTCAAATATTTTCAGACTAATCTGTGTAACTAACGCAGTATCTGCTCTAGCGCTGATATTTACAACTCAGATTTCATAATGTGAATTTGTCTTGCAAAAAGTAACCCTGTAGACTTAATTTCCCAGGTGAAATAACCTAAATGGCTCTTGGATATTGTCAGAAGCTGCTGTGAACGTGCAAACCATGTCTGCCAGCTCATCTGGCCTCATCTCCTCTCATTTTCTTCCCCATTGTTTTCCACCGAGTCTGTTTCCAGATCAACGTGTTCCTGCAAGCCTTCCCTGGGACACCAGCTGAGTGAATGCTGGTGCCTTCAGAGGTTTGCTGTAAAAGTGGATCTTAATAAACGTCATTTCGAACGCTCATCTCTTACCTTACACTGGGTTTGTTGCTCATGCACCTTTTTGTGACTCTTTTGACTTCAAACACTTCCACTGACACATCTTTCAGCCCTCTTCCTGGTCTCTCAAGAGCTAGTACAAATCACTGGTCCAATACAAAGATTAATAATTATTAATTTTTATTAGTAGTTATTAAACTTTCTATTATTGTTAGTTATTTTTAAAAAGTTATTAAGCTTTTTTTATTAGTAGTTATTAAACTAATTGAAGTCAGCAACACTAATCTAGGAACACAGCTAGGAACCCTGAGTAGGCCCTGTTCTATAGCTCCAGGATGATTCAGGTGGGAGGCAACCCCAAAAGGCTTTTGATTGGAGCCTATAAGGACAGGATAAGGGGGAATGTCTTCAAGCTCATAGAGGGGAGATTGTGGTGAGATATTAGAAGTTCTTCCCTGTGATCTTTAAGGTCCCTTCCAACACAAACTATTCCACGATTCTGTGATTTGGGAATCTCTGTCACTCTCCACTCCTCCTTCTTCCAGGTCTCTGGAGATGCTTGGAGAAACCGATCCTGAAAGTCGTCAGCTGCTGATGCTGTCAGGGGACAGCAGATGAGACACTGGAGAGCACAAACGTGGATCTTTTGTCTTGGGGCATGCCTGTCAGTCCTGCCTCATATCAACCAGGTGAGGCAGATGGGGGAGCATGGCAGGGACATGAGTACCAGTGGTGCCCAGGTGGGGCAGGGTTCACACACTTGCTGGAGTAAAAGAGACAGCTCAGCTGTCCACGTAGTGAGTTCAACGTGGAAAAACTGGGGAGCGGGGTTCCTGAGTAGCGGCTTGTTTTTCCAGGCTGCTTTTGCTAGATACACACCACTGTTACCAAGGTGTTCAAGCATATTCCCCATTTCACTGCTGTGAAACCTTTTGGAGGGACATGTAGCTACCGGCAGACTCTTGCTTCCTCAGGCTGCAGTTGCTCTTTGCTTAGGAATTCCTCCAGTGTTCACTTAAAAGAACACAAAGGAGCTGTGTGTTGCTGTTGGGGAGCTGCAGACGTGTGTGTCCAAACACCGGCCTCTTGCAACACTGTGTGAGAACGTTTGCAAAGCACTTCCCCTTCAGTGAGGAGTTACGTCCTAGAGAAGCGTGTGTTGTCAGCCTATGGAGCCCTTGGGAATGGGATGCTGCCTTTCAAGCAGAGAACTGGGGAGACCTGCAGTGCATCGAGGCTGTCTTAGGATGCTGTGATCCAGCTGTGTTGTGAATCCAGCCTGCTGCTGGAGAAACTGCAGTCCTGGATGCTGTTCCTATGTGTAGTACTGACCTGCAAAGGGGAGGCAAGGGAAAGGTGAAATGGTTTTGAGTGTAAAGGGGAGGCAAGGGGAAAGTGATGTCTATGATCGTGAGAGATGTCCAAAGATCCCTGGTCTGTGGTCTGCTGGTAGAGCAGAGATGTGAATTTAAAGAGCAGCTGGAAAATCAGCCTGTTGATGCTACTGGAGTTACCTCAAGGCCTTTGCGAAGGTTTAGTCTTCCTGCTCTCCTCCCTGTGACTATTGTAACATGCTTTCTGTTTCTCCTTCTAATTTAGCAAATGCCTCCATCAGCAGTGGGTGAGGATTCTCTGGCCTAATGGATGTAGGAGATCACACAAGATGAGCTGAGCAGTCTCCTCTGCCCTTGAAAGCCTGTGGCTCTCTTCTCCTTTCTTCCTCACGACAAGGATCACTGTAACCCCAAAGCTTATGTGGCTGTGGATGGGATGACCAGAGGCACAGTCCTTGTGCCACAGGTGCAAGGGAGCTGTCAGGAAAAGTCTTGTTGCT
Source organism: Agapornis roseicollis (assembly GCA_002631895.1). NCBI lineage: Eukaryota > Metazoa > Chordata > Aves > Psittaciformes > Psittacidae > Agapornis > Agapornis roseicollis. The sequence goes on from NDXB01007097.1 coordinate 16,603, forward strand.
GATGGTGCTCTGCTGTGACCCTCTCTGCCCCCTCCCCAGTCCTGCCTGTGTGGAAACAGATAACAAAGCCAAGGCCTGTAAGACTGGTTGCTGGGCAAGGTCTTGTTGACAGATCATGGTGCTGAGAACTTCCTTGTGGGGCATCAGTCACCGCTCAGGATGGTGTGGCTGGGAAGGGATGAGTATTCCCTCTTGTTCCTGATGTGGGCAGAGAGGAAGGGCACCGGAGCAGTCTGGAGCACAGGTGGCCTGGTGTTCACAGAACCCTCGAGTGGCTTTGGTTTGGAAGGACCCCCCAAGATCCCCCTGTTGCGAGCCCCTGGCTCTGCACTGTGCTGCCAGTCTCGACTGTATTTGCAGCACTGGCAGCCAGTCACAGTCGTCTGTGACCGACAGACAGCCACTGGCCTCTGGCTGGCAGAGGGAGAAGGGAGGCTTCTGGCACCATCCCCGGGGCTTCTTCCTGGTGGCAGGAGCTACATTTCCCCCAGCCTGCTATAGGATGGAGCACCTGATAGGCAGCGAACGATGCTGGCCTGGCATCCTCCGTGGCGCACACCAGAGCTGCTGCCCACTCATGTTTCTCTGTTTCCAGGTCACAATTACAACAGGTCTGCCACTGATGGAGCTGTGGAACTCAGTGGGTGAGGAGTGTGTGTGCTGACATATGTGCTTTTCATCACTGTTAGAGTTTACAGTTATACAGGCTTTTTATTGTTTAGGAACTTGCTGATGTTTCTTACTAGTGGTTTGTTCACCTTTGTTCTTTCTGTGTTCTGTCACCTTCCTTTAGGTGGTGTCCATCAACAGAACTCTGGTGGCATGAGGGCTTGCATAAAGGGCATAAAGGCCTTGCTAGCCAGCTTTACTACCAGCAGAGCAGCTGTCAACCCTTGATAACCCTTTCTGCAGAGAAACACAAAGGAAGAAACTGTTTTCTGCACTGTTACCCCTCTGCTTGGCAGCATCTTGCAAGAAGCCTCCTTTACACCCAAGTGCGGAGTCTTGTGGTCCTTTGAAACATGTCAGCTGTTACCATTTCACTTGAAACACATCCTTCACCTCATCTTGGTGAAAGGTGGGGTGTTAAAATCCATACGAACAGGCACTGTGCCTTTAAAGCAAAAAAAAACCTCCCTGGCCTCTCCTCCACAGTTGAATGGAAAAAACCCTCAAAACCCGAGGGTTCACTTGAACCTAGCAAATGCCCCTGAAACTGTGGTTGCATTTTGTTCAGGATTTATAATTCCCCATGAACTTGGCATCCGCTTTTCCTAGAAGTTCCACTGCTTGTCCTTGTTTAATGGGCTCTGCTTATGAAATTAGTCAGAGAATCAACAAGGTTGGAAATGACTTTTGAGATCAACTCCAATCATTACCCCATGTCCTCGGTTCAGATGTGACATTATTTGTCTACTTCTTACTAGCTGTGCAGTGCTGTGATTTCAGCGTCAGTCTGAGATCAATGCTAGTAACATACCAGTGGTTTAGGTGCTGCTAAGTAATGCAGTGAGGAGGAGCACAAGAAGCTGGGAGGGAGCAGAGACAGGGCACCTAACCCAAACTAACCAAAGGGGTATTCCATACCACAGCACGTCATACCCAGTATAGAAACTGGGGGGAGTTACCTGGAAGGGACTCAATCACTGCTCAGGTAGGGCTGGGTATCAGTTGGTGGGTGGTGAGCGGTTGCATGCTGCATCACTTGGGTTTATTTTTTATCCCTTCCCTTTTTAGTCTTATATTCTCTCCCCTTGTTATTTCCCTTATCATTATGATTAGCAGTAGTAGCAGTAGGTTTGTATTATACTTCAGTTATTGGACTGTTCTTTTCTCAGCCCTTGTGGTTTAAATTCTTTTGGTTCTCCTCTGTGTCACTGGCTTTTGTTTGGCCACTTTGAGCTGATGATTCCAGAGAACTGTTGAGCATGGATGCTTTCTACTCCTGCTGCTGTCTTCCTAACTGTGCTGGGACTCCCCCCCAGCTATCAGAATAGGCAGCAGGTGCTATGCAAGCACAAATGCTGGATATTTGGGTACCAAAAGAACGGTCGCAGATTCCCCTTTTGATAGTCAGTTTGTGGCCTTTGATGCAGTAAAGAGTTACAGCTCTGGGGCTGATCACAACAACTCTGGCATCTGAGGGGACGATGTGCTTGCCTGCAGGGTACTTAAGTAAGGAGCCTTGCCCTGCAGCCCACTAGTCCCCAGGCACTGGGAGTTGCCTGCAGAGAGGAAAGGGAATGATTCACTTTACCCTAAGAGCTTGTTACTGCCTTCAGTAATGTCAGGGTACCCTAACAGGGTGAGTTATTGTACTAGGTATGAAAAATATCAGTTCCAGAGATCAGGCTGAGGAGGTTAAAAAGCCGTGAAGGAGGCTGTTCCCAAAGAAAGCCGATGAAAACGTGGAATAACAAACAGATACCAAATAGGCTTTTTAATAAAAAACCTTTAATAATACATTGTTAGAAATAATGACACTCTCACAAGCAAATTCTGTGTATGCAGGATGAAGGTGCTTCCCTTTAGCTGAGTAAGGACCTAATGTGGCATACAACCAAGTCCTTGTACAGAGCACTGAGTCTGGCAATAGTTCTTAATAAATTAATAGTGGGAATGGAGAATCCAGCAGAAATTAAATAAATTATCATCATTTTTTCTCTTGTATCAAACCTACACAATAAATACCNAATGTGGCATACAACCAAGTCCTTGTACAGAGCACTGAGTCTGGCAATAGTTCTTAATAAATTAATAGTGGGAATGGAGAATCCAGCAGAAATTAAATAAATTATCATCATTTTTTCTCTTGTATCAAACCTACACAATAAATACCTTTATAAATACCGCGGAAATCACAATAAATAAATACCAAACCGATTGTCTTACAGATTCCATAGGATAGAAAGTCCAAGTGAGAAACCCCAGCTCCCAGCACAAGGCTGGCTGTGGGTCAGGAGCCTGCTGTTGAC
>NDXB01007099.1:0-19074 GCA_002631895.1 Agapornis roseicollis
TCATCCTCGTGGCCTCCTCTGGACTTGTTCCAACAGCTCCATTTCCTTTTTATGTTGAGGACAGCAGAATTGCACACAATACTCCAGGTGAGGTCTCACGAGAGCAGAGTACAGGGGCAGGATCACCTCCTTTGACCTGCTGGTCACACTCCTTTTGATGCAGCCCAGGATACAGTTGGCTTGCTGGGCTGCAAGTGCACACTGAAGTTGGCTCATGTTCATTTTCTCATCAACCACCACCCCTAAGTCCTTCTCCACAGGGCTGCTCTTAATCTCTTCTTTGCCGAACCTGTAGCTGTGCCTGGGATTACTCCCACCCAGGTGTAGGACCTTGCACTTGTCATGGTTAAACTTCATGAGGTTGGCATCAGCCCACCTCACAAGCGTGTCAAGGTCCCTCTGGATGGCATTCCTTCCCTCCAGCATATCCACCCAACCACACAGCTTGGTGTCATTGGCAAACTTGCTGAGGGTACTTTGTTTCCTAGTGCTAATTTTACCTTTTATTCTCAGATAATCACTTGAAGAAATTTAAAACAGTTTCATATTGAAATCATTGTAGTTCCTTGCCTCCAGTTTGGAAGGCTGAGTATGGGACTTCTGCTTCTAAGTGGTTTTTTTCTGTTTCCCTCTCTTGGTTTTCTGGTATTTGAAGTTCTGATACTTGTCTAGTATTTTTAAATTATTTTTGCAAAGATGCATATTTATGAAAGAACAAATGCAAGTATTTTTTCACCTTTATGATGCAATGTAAATGTATACATTTTATTTGGTTTCTAATATTTGTATCAGCATTATAAGTAGTCCCATATCTTGCAGAAATTACACAGTCTTTTTTTTGCAGATTTACCTAGATCTAGTATGAGTTGCACTTATTGATTTTTCAGTGGGATCACTGGCAAGACTGCATTCTGCATAGCTGTTTATCTTTTTGCAAGCCTTGTTGGAGATTAAAAACCTCCTCTTTTTGTCTTTGACAAATCTGGTTGAAATTGGGTTCAAAAGTTGTGTGGGAAAGACACACAGACCTGTGCATACAGTCTGACAGCATGAGCCCTTTCCTTAGACAGCTGGGCTAAAAGCAAAGTACAGAGGATGCACTCTGAATTCTTCTGTAAGTCTTGTATGCTCACTCCATTGCCATGCATTTGGCTCTTTGTCAGAAATCTGACATCTCTGGGTATGCATAATGCATACTTCAAGAAAAGACAAAACCCTATGTTGCTATATATATAGGCATATAATAACAGTGATACATTAATTGTTTTGTGAGCTTCTAAAAGTATTTCTATAGTGTCAGCTAATGTTGAATGGAATAATGTGAGTTTAAGCAAAAGCAGTTTCCATGGTTACACTGCAAGTATTCTAAGTATAGCATATGATGTAATCAGTTACAAGGACTAGATACAAGATTGCTGCATTATTTCAGTAAGAAGTTTCTTCTCTGGCGATACCAGTAAGAAAGTGTTTATATTACTTGAGGATACTATTTTTCAAATTATTTCTGTTGTTCCATGTTTTTCTACTCCTCAGAGCCTTTCTATTTTTTTCATTTACGGGCTGGTAACTTCTTTATAGTTATTATAAATCATATACATCTGGTCACTTCAATGCTTTTTACAGAATTCTTAATGCCAAATGTAACGTTCCAGAAAACAGTCTTCACATCTGGTCAGAGGAAGATTGTAGTTTTTGTAATCTCTTCTATCTATCCAATATATTAAAACCCTGTTATCAGCATCTGTCATATCTGTCCATCCATCTTATCTGTGTGTATGTCCATCTATTTTTTCTACCATTGCTGTCGTGTTTCCAGTGCTCTCTGATCTGATTTTATCCAGAAAGAGTGTCTTAATGATACAAACACATCTCTCTTCCAAGATGTGTAATAAAATATTCCCCTTCCTCACCCTAAACAGAGCCATTATTTCCCAACGGAACAAATTTCACTCCATGAAATTTAGGCTAACTACTCAGCACTCAATACACAAGAATGAGTAAAGAGGTAGGATGAGGATTTCTTGTCACTGGGAGGAAAAGGAGATAGGAGAAAATATTCAGGGAATTTATTCACAGCTGTTTTTCCAGCACTTTGTGTCTCCTCTCTGGCCCTACTGAGTCCTGTTGAAATTCTAATTTTTCCCTGAGAGTGTAGTTCATAGTGAGTGCTCAGGGAAAGTAAGTCACTTGCTACAGACAGAGCAGTTTTCTTCCATGGCAAGCTTTTTTAGTGTATCTAGCTTCAGTCATTCACATTTTAATCAAGAGTTTCTTTCCATTCCCACTACTTCTTCTGCTGTTTTACTCCATTTCAACCTTGATTCATTTTAAAAATGACACACTGCACTTCAGGAGTGCTAAAAATATACAGTAAGTTAGAGAAACTGTAAAAAATGTCATTCTCAAAAAGCACTGTTATACTCCAAGTCAGGGTTTCTCTGTTTTATTAATAGCAACTGGTCAACAATTACTTGTCTTCTCAGAGCAGAGTGTTGTGAACGTGCCATGTTTCCAGTATCAGCAGAAACAGCATTCCTGTTTTCCACAGGCAAAGAGTGCCAATGTATGTAAGATGCTGCATTAACAGCCTGAGGCTAAAAATCATGCATCCTTTTGCATTTTCACCCTTTCAATAAACCTGTTATTAATCTTTGTTCCCAAACATTTATTTATTTATTTTCTGGTGCAGATAGCCTGAAGACGATGATGTGACAGTGACGAAAGACTGCAATAAAGGGCAGCTGAAACTTTTGGGGGAGAGGTTTCTACTTTCACAAGGCAACAGGCAGTGGCAGCATTTGATGAACAGAAACTAATTTTATTTTCAAAATATAAAAGCTCATAGAATTATAGAAATTATGGAAGAAAAAGATATATTGGGTCATCTTTTCCATACTGGAGGCTGTGGCAGCTTTGTCCCTGACTTATAAGGTATTTTCTGAGCCTAGGTTTAAGGTCTCAGGAGACAGGGCTTAAGGGCTTACTGTGAAAAACTCTTCTCCTATATAGCAAGTTTCATTACCAGAGCTTGGTCTTATATTTAGCTGTGAATGTATCATTTCTGGAAAGATGACACTACTACAGCACCTGCTTTTACCTGTGATACCACTTAAATCAACTCTTTTCATTCTTACTGTTCAGGTGTTTCTGGTACTTCTGGATAGCTCATGTATAGTCCCACTTGGTATTTGGCCAACCTAGTCATATTTAGGTTTCTAACCCTTCTGCATATGTCAGGCCCTCTGATTGTCACTTAGCATTTCATGACAAATTATTCTTCTTCCAGATAGGCTATTGATGCAGTTGAGTAAGATTTTACCAGAGGGTAAAATTCTTTCTGCAGTAGAGTTAACCCCATATGAAGAGAGGCTGAGAAAGTTGGGGCTGTTCAGCCTGGAGAATAGAAGGCTGCGTGAAGACCTCATAGCAGCCTTCCAGTATCTGAAGGGGGCCTCTAGGGATGCTGGGGAGGGACTCTTCATTAGGGACTGTAGTGACAGGACAAGGGGTAATGGGTTCAAACTTAAACAGGGGAGGTTTAGATTGGATGTAAGGAAGAAATTCTTTCCTGTTAGGGTGGTGAGGCACTGGAATGGGTTGCCCAGGGAAGTTGTGAGTTGTGAGTGCAGTATTCAAGGCCAGGCTGGGCGAAGCCTTGGGTGGCATGGTTTAGTGTGAGGTGTCCCCGCTTATGGCAGGGGGGTTGGAACTAGATGATCTTAAGGTCCTTTCCAACCCTAACTATTCTATGATTCTATGTTGAAGGCTGCAGCTGCTGCTGTATTCCTGACTGGAAGTTGACAGTAGTAGATATGAAGAGTATGAATTGTAAAAAATATCTGAACATGGTAAATGCCAATTAAACAGACTCACTGGCTAAAATCCTAAACTAAAGTCAAAGGCAAACTGCAACTGTCCATGATGTCTCTTTGTACTTGTAATTAAAGTAGAGCTGCCCCTGAGGACTCTTTTTTCAACAAGGCTGTTTGATCAAGTCCAAATTAAGTCTCTCATGTACACACCTGTCTGCCAATGACCACTTTTAAAAGCAATAATCCTTTTTTCTTTTCTTCATTCTTTTGAAGGTCTCTTGGTCCTTCCTCTCCATAAATGTCAAAATGCCCGATTTGGCATTTAGCACCTTGGACAGAGGGAAGAATAAACAGGAGCGATGGAGAACCATCAAAGGCGATCTTCCTTGATGGAACAGTCTTCCTCCAGCAGCTGCTGATCTGCCCTATAAAACTCCCAGTGCAAACCACAAAGTCTCCATCCGTTTCCTCCCCTGTGAAGTACTTCTGCTCCCTCCTGAACTGTGCCAGTTCAGCAGTTTACGTGGTTGAACTCCAAAGGGACAAATGAAATACCTGTAATTTTTATGTGTTGTGGTGGGATTTTTTCTTTCAGTTGTGCCTATCAGGCAAAATTAACAACCCCTGTGTAGGTTAACTCACCTAGTTGTCTTACAGTGTATGTGCTCAATTCAAAACCAGTGGGACTCATTTAGTGACTTATAACCTAACAATGATTTCTCTAAAATCTACCTATGGCTCCCACATGTGGAGTTTTCTCACTAATTTCAGTAGGGTAATCATGAACCCTCCTGTGTCAGTTGGGAGAATTCTGCCCTCATTCTGGAGTCTGTGCAAAGAAGGTAATCAGAGTTGTCATGCAAATCTATACTAGAGGATGACCCAGGGATCCTTTAAATGGACTGGCCATATAACAATTAGATGGGGATAAAATTGGGAAAGTGTCCCTTTCTGATCTGCCAGCACATTTCTACAGCAGCCAGCAAGGAGTCTGGGAGCATATTGCCTGTCTTTGAAGGGAGGTGAGATACAGAATCATCCTTCCTGTCCAGTCTTTCAATGTTTCAGAAGCTCTGGACAAGGTAAGAGATACATGGTTTAGGAGGCAAGTTTATTACCTTTCTTCACCATCATTAAGCAATCCAGAAGTATAGGTCAGCCATACTTCTTCATTAATTTCAGCTAATTTGAGAGCTGCTGCATCCAGTCTTCAAGCATCACGCCAACCCATTGGCAATATTCCATCTTCCTCTCTTCACGCATGAGTTACCAGGCTGGAGAGAGTTGGTTTTCTTCTTGCTTTGAAAGCATATTAGAAGAGTTTGGTATGGAGCAGGAGTCCACCTGTGGTGAGACAGAGGAAAAAGGAAGGAAGGGAAATACATGTCATGACCAGGAGAAACTAATTAAAAAACAATGAACTGGGGCTTGCAGCTGGAACAAGGACAATGGAAGTCAGGGCACTTAGAGGCAAGGAGCAGTTTCCAGAAAAGCCCCAGTCTTGATCTGCTATTCACAGCAATAGATACAGGTCTTACCAAGCAGTGGGAATATTTCTGTTTATTGTGTTTCCCCTGTCCCAAGATACACAGGATGTGCATCAGCAAAACATCAATGCAAACCTCTACTACCCACAAACCAAAGTTAAAGCCACAAACCTAAAACTAGTTTCCTGTTACCATATGTAAAGTGAGTGTTGGGAGGCATCACAGGGTGATAGGTACTCCCTTCTCTGTGAAGATGGGTACTCCCCAACTCCTGTGCATACTTTAAAATTGCAGGCCCAGGCAGGATTGGACTAAATCCATAGAACTAAATACTCATCCCCTTGGCACAAAACATCTTCCCAATATGGAGAGAAATAACTAGGCTACTATGTATGGCCAAGAACTATGAGAAATATCCCTTGGAAGCATGCTTTCCACTTCCTGCAAATCAGGGACTGAAGTTATCTAAGGACAGCAGTACGTGTCAAGTAGTTCTTACAGCTGCTTTACACAAATCCAACCTCTGGCTCTTACAGTTTCAGCCTCACTGTTCTTCTCTTACTTCCTTATCTGTTGTAAAACACAAGAGGCTAGGACTTGAGCTAGGAGTCATTTTTTTATTGATGGCAAAGCCTGTGTCACTATTTCAGAGGTCCCAAGTTTGTGTAGTTATGCTTTTGTCACAACTAATAAAATACTAAGTTCAGTGTTGATGGCAAAGATGGATGGCAGACATACAGAAGAGGAGGACAGACCAGGAGAGGCATGGGTCTGTTTCAACCTCCTGGCTTTTGCAGACGTATGGGGTGTAAGCTCAAAGGTAGGTTCATGATTTTGTATGGTTGGGTGTCCACCTGAATCTGTCAGGCAAGTAGAGAGATTGAGGGCAACCTTCCCATGTTTTGCTGGAAGCTATGCATTACCAAACCACTGCTATCTGGTAGCTAGGATGAATGGAATACAGACAGCAGCTATCCCAGTTATCTTCTGGATGAGGGCTGTGGGGAAAAGGGAGTGCCAGAAAGCTGAAAGGGACCTTCTGCAAGAGGAAAATAATGGAGAGTGTACTTCATGGGGAAAAAAAAGTCTTTTCCAGAGGAAAAGAATGAAGTGGAAAATTCCAAGCAATTCTACTGGTTTTACCCATCACATTTCTTCTGCTGTTTCATTTGTGGGTTATTTTTCTTTTCTATGTGCACTTTGCTGTTTCTGAATCCTTGAAGCCTATCTCTCTGTTCTGCTGTGTAAAGCATCAGGGATGCATGGCAAGTTGATTATCCTCATGAAGCAGCTACTAACACATTGAGATTCAGGCATTTTCTTTATCATTAGCCTAACAAAGCATATAGAGTTGTAGCTAACTGGAAAGATACAGTACATTATTATTGTTATTATTTCTATTTTTGAAAACCAGAACACCATGGTGTGGGGAAGGGGTGGGCTGCAGGAGTGCACAGACAGACAGTCATTTAATCTGAAATGGAGAGCAAAATGTAATTGGTAGGCTTAGACTCATTAGTATGCTGCAGCCTGGATCTATGATTCCTATTTGAAGAAAATATTAAAGGGCCACTGTTCAGGGAATTGAAGGTGGCATAAACAATTTAGTGGAGTTTTTCATCAATATCTTGCAGAGGGGTTACACCTTTTTGACTTTTAGGACTAGAATGCAATATTTAAGGAAAATACACTCCATCAGCTGTACTTGCAATATGAACCATCATCCTTTGAAATATAAATCTTTTGAAAACAGAGTAATTTCTTCATTAGTCTTCAGTCTGTATCCTTGTTTTGTTCTAATGTGGCTCATGTGCACCAAAACAAAACACAAGCAAACCAAAAAGCCAAAGCGAAAATGTTTGTGTTCTTCAGACAGAAGGAAAAAGCATTAAAAACTCAGGATGTCTACGCTTCTTTTACATACTTTTAATCACAAAATAGGGTGAATTATAATCTTTTCATTAAAATAGTGGTGCAAAGAAAATGTCAGTGTTTCAGCCAAAATTAAACTCTTTATGAAAATATTAAGTACTTAAAAGAATTTAATTCTTCGTGTATTATTTATAGTCAATAGTTCCATTTTTAATTGTGACTGAGTTTAGATTAGTTGGCAGACTTAATAATGAGCCTCTTAACACAAGGTATTTTCTCAGTGTGCTAGTAATTATCCTAAACTCTGTTCTTGTGAGAAAAAAAGCACATACAAACCTTTATGTATATGACAGTAGTGGAAAATATGTGGTACTCAAGCAATTCATTGAACTGGTGTTATAAGGTGGGTTTGTTTTAATAAACCAAGGTATGACTTAAAAGAACAATGAAAAAATTCTGTATTGAGTCCCCAAAGATAGAAAGTAGCCATGCCAGAAGTTACAGTACAGAAACTCTAAAAGGATGGTACAGTTTCTTCCCTATTACTTATTTACATATTTTAACAATAGGGGTTGTTTGGAAGAAACCCTATTCAATTTTCCAAAACTTTCACATATGTAGTGCTAAAATGTGTTTTAGAAACCCTCACACATGCGAAGACTAAAGAATCACCCTAATTCTTCTCTAACACAGAGATGCCATCAGAGACACTTTAATGTGTTACATTTAATCACAGTATTGCAATCTATTCACCAAGAAATTCATTAATCAAAATTCATGCTTCAAGAAAGTATATTAAAATATAGCAATAGAGGGCAATCATATCTGTGTTCACAGCGCTGTTATTTAAACAACTGTATACACTTGTAGTTATGCAATTAACCTGCAGTAATAATCTTTATTACTGCTGTTATACATAATTCACCTGGAAGATGGCCTATGCTGACAGTATAAATATCACTGAACTAAAGGTTTTACCTCAGCAGGTACACTATTTCTCCCCTGTAAATTGAACAGGCAACTTGTGGGGACCCTTGAACTTTTCATGTTTAAGCAGAGTTTTGGTCCCACTCATTTCATACTCTATCCCTGAGCCTGAAACACAAGTACTCACAGCTCAGGAGTCAGAGATTCATATATGTTAGAAAGAAGGATACTTTTGCTTCTTTTGGTTTCTGTTTATACTTTTTAAAGGTGTTTTTCATTTAGTACACATGAGGCTTCTATCTGTCTATTTGGCTAGGATGAAAATTACAATTGTGAAAATTGTGAGTAGTATTGTCATGTCATTAGGAACATTATGAATTATTTATATAGCACAGGGTGCTAGATATTTTATGTGCACATAATCAGCTAACTCCCCATTACTAAAGTCAGGAGTTGTTGCTGAGTTATTACTAATAAGAGGAGGGTGGGAGGATACAAACATAAAAACCCATGACTGAAATATTTGTCATAAATTCTGTTGTCTTTTTCCTTTTCCCTTTTTCATGGAAATGGCATTTTCCCTACAATTTCTCATTTCCCCACCCCAGATAATTTCACGTCCAGCTGTGCTCAAAACTGCTGGGGGCTGTAATTGGGTCCTGGGACCTGGGCATGGTAGGGGAAACACCAGGGGTCCAGACAAGAACAGTGGGTGCTGGGGGTGCCCTCAGGGCCCTAGCAATAGTCACTCACAACTCTGTGTGTATGTTCAGATAAACGCAGGTGTGTGTGTTTAAGCACCCAGTCTTCTGGTTACAAACCAGATCTCAGAAGTATGACTGGGAGCACTTAGAAGTAATGATATGGTGGGAAAATAACCATATGCTGCTATTAAGTCTTGTCTATCCTCCCTGGAAAGCACCTATTTTGACTGTGAAAGTAATAAATGTACTTATGTTTGAAGAAAGAGACACCTTGAGTGTATGTGTGCTGTTTAGATAGCTTATACATAAAAGCTGGTGATTCAAGGAAGTGACTGTCTAGCTGAGATAGGCAGTACCAGAAGAAGCTGCATTCTAAGTTGAGAGATGAGATAGCATGCAATAATGCAAAGGGAGGCAAGCAAAAGCCTCTTGGTGAGCATATGCTGTGGGTGCAGATGTTGCAGTGTTAAACTTACACTTCCCAGGTTTACTTACATACAGGCTGATAGGTTAAGTCTGGCACTGCAGTGATAGCAGCGGAGGCTGTTCAAAGGATGGATCACCGCACTGGCTAAGAGGACCTGAACTGTAACCGCAAGACTCCTGTGGCCAGTGGAAGAGAAAAGGTATTCAAACCACAAAAAGCACTGTTAAGAGAAGTTCAGGCATCTCATATAGGAAGGGTTGATAAAATATTTACTGTGAGGGTGGTGAGACACTGGAACAGATTGACCAAAGAAGTGGTAAATGCTCCATCCCTGGCAGTGTTCAAGGCCAGGTTCGGCAGAGCCTTGGTTGACATGGTTCAGTGTGAGATGTCCCTGCCCATGGTAGGGGGTTGGTACTGTAAANGGAACAGATTGACCAAAGAAGTGGTAAATGCTCCATCCCTGGCAGTGTTCAAGGCCAGGTTGAACAGAGCTTTAGGTGACATGATCTAGTGTGAGGTGTCCCTGTCCATGGCAGGGGGGGTTGGAACTAAATGATCTTAAGGTCCTTTCTAACCCTAACTTTTTTATGATTCCATGTTTCTATAAATATTATGATTGTGAAATTGTGAAGAAGATGAGGTCTATAGAGCAGAGAGTGAAAATAAACAGAGTCCAGAAGAAGAAGCTGAGACATCTGACAGATGAATCTTTCAGGAATAGAAGCAGACTTCAGGTCCCTGGACATCTGATTTAGAGACAGAGGAGAATCGCTTGTTAAGAGTAGATTTTGTGGCAGGTTGTCAAAATGAGTATGAGCTTCACTAAGAAAGTAAAGTGGGGGTCAGTGAGAAAAAAGAAAGCTATTATAAAGATGACCTGGTAGCTAAGTGGGGAGGGATGTAAAGGAGGAAAAAAGAGGAAAATATATGAGAGGTACAGATTCCCTCGGAGCAAAGTGAACCAGACTGGTGGAGCCTTCAGCTAAAACCAGACCAGGACACAGTAGGTCAAACAAGCTAGGAAAGCTGGCCACAGTACATCACCTTAATCAAAATCTAAGGGGGGGAGGGGGGGGGAATGACAGCTGTAACTGTGCTTTTGACAGTTGATTTAACTGCTCACTTTTAATTCTATTTTGTCATTTGAAGTGAAATGTATTCCCTTGAAATATTTTACCCACATAGCTCTTAGCCTTTCTTCCAATTACATCGCACCCATCCTCTTTAAGATTAACAAGCTTTAATGAACTCTGTTGTTGCTAATTCATCTCCCTTTTATTTTGACAGTGTGACTTTTGTTTACAATTAGTACAGCTAACATTATGCAGGGTCATGCAGGTCGAAAGAAGGGGATTTCTATTCAACATGGTAAGAAAACAAATGAGTCCTTTTCTCTGGAGTGCTTGTTAGTTTTGTTTTGTTTTGTTTTTAATGAAGAAAAATCTCCCAGATATAGATCTTCTGGTGAGACTTAATCAAACTTGAGCATCTGATTCCAAAAGATATCTTTGAAAACTCCCCTTTGCCACAAACTCTTGCTGGAAGTACCTCAGCCTCATAGACAATGCAGATTTTTGCCTGGTTTCTTAAGAAAGTAAGACTGAGGTACATGTAGTATATTTTGTTTTGCCTACAGATTCTCTTTAAATACATTTTGAACTCATTATTCAGTTTCAACCAGATTTGAAAGTGGAAAGGCAGTCTTTAAATATATTCAATTCCACAAGTTTGATTAAAATAAACAGCTGTACAAAGGAGTAAGACTTTAATTAGGATGCCCACTATGAGAAAGCCTGCAGCATGAGCTTAATCCTTATTAGACACTGAAGACTCTGAGAAAGAGAAGGAAGGAATAATAAATCCCAGCTGTGGTCTCAGAAATCTCCAGTCAGGACTCATATTCTGTCAGAGAGTAGATAATCCAAGGAAGAAACTAGCTTTTAGATGTATTGCTTGCAGAATTTTCCCTTTTACTCTATTATTAGTTTAGTTAATTATTTTATTTGACTCTGAAACTGCCCAAAGACTCTTTGAAGCCTGTCAACTTCCCCCTGTTTTGAAAGAGATGGGCAGCCCATCCCAGACAGAGATCAAAAGCACAGGAGACATTTCCTCTGAAGAGTCATCTGAGATCCTGCTCAGGCCTTGGGAAGAAAGGAAGAGTACAGATGTCAGTCTTCAAGAGAGTTCTGATGGTGACTTCTGCCTGAGCGACAGGATTTAAGACTTACTGTCATTAGCTGCATATGTCAATTGCTTATTACTCAGCCCATGGTGCATATGAGACTGCCTGTGTGACACATGGTTTCGTGGTGCCATTGGATACTAGACTGAATGCACTGTCAATTGGGGAAATAGTGCTGTGTGTCATGCACTTGTGGGTGTAACTTATTGTACAGGACTTCTGAGTGTCTACTGTGCCATGTTGGATCTGGATCTATCGTTTACCTACTGCAGTACAGAAGCACTGTAGTCCATGCCAATTGGCCTTCTTTCTCAAGGCTGCTTTAAATTCTGGGGATAGCTAGGTGAAACTTTGCACAATCTTGCCCTGCATGATGATATCATCACCCATGACAGCAACCTTTTAGGTTGCATGAGGGATCTGGAATCTCATCAGGAGGAAGCTGCTAAGAGTTCACTGTGGGATCCACCATTTTATTTTTAACCTAACTTTTAGTCTTGGTCTTTGACCATATGTCTTTTCATGAATTGTTCTGGGTGTTCTGAAACTCCATAATCTGTTAGTCTTTATAATTCAACCTGAAAAACTATAAATAGGTTTTGCTTTTGGCTGCCTTTTATTTTCAGCAAGCCCTGTACCTGTGGCTAACTAATTGCTGTTTATTGGCATTTTTACTTCTAAATATAATCAAGTAGGTACCATGTTCTCACTCCCCTTTCTGCTGATGTTCTGCATTCTCATACAAGCAGAAGTCTTTGCTCTAGCATAAATGGCAACAGTTCATCTTTTTCCTGGGCACTCTGCTGACTATTCAGGAATGCATGGGTCATACAATCCTACAGTGTCACTTTATATGTCATGCACACATACAGGCTCTGTGAGCTGCTCAGTTCCTTTCGGTCCTGCAGAAGCCCTGGTGTTAAAATTTGACTAGGGTGGGGATCTGGCACTTCAACAGAGACCCCCAGGGTAAATAATGATCACAAAGAGCACAATTATGCAGTTTTCAAAACCTCTTCTAGATAATGTGAGAGGCTGATGAATGTAATCTTTTTACTGTTTAACTATCCTTGGCATAAAAATCTTCTCAGGCCTACAGTGTCATGGAAGTGTCTGACTCAGAACAGTGAATAGCATGAAAAGCGCAATATTCACAGCTTCTTTTTTATGTATTCATGCAGAGGAGGCACCTTTAGATTCCTCTGGTGGCTGATGAAATCTAAACACAGAAGATTTCCCGTCTTTCATAAAGTCAAATATCAGATTCCTGAAATGAGATCAGACTCCATAGCAGAACATTTAGATGTAGGCACACACAACTCTGTTTGTTGTAAGTTTTCTCCCAGGAAAAAGGAGATGATCAGTGGTTTCAAACTGAGCATAGTTTTTAATTGCTTAGTTATTTGCCAGGAGGTAGTAGTCATTAATATGTGACTGCACTGTACAAATTACTTCTGTAAAGCAAACCAGTGATTTTACAGGAACATGAATGAGATGCTCAAACTGCATTTGAATAGAATTGAAGCAGCTGACGCCTTAAACCCCTTGTGAATAGCATGGGCATAGCCTATTACCACTGTACCAGGGTATGTTAGGAACACTAAGGATTGGTATTTTTTTCAGAACGTGAATACTGGTAAGTTTGAGTCATTTCCCATTCTGTGATAGAAAAATGGATTAATTTTGTCTTGGGCTCCATTTTCAGTATGCTTGTCACCAGATTGGGTGAATAGGATTGTAATCCTTCTATTCAGCTGAACTGCAGCTTACTACATGACCTTTTCAACAAATGTATTTTAATTAGCTGTATGTTCACCTTCTTCCTACTGTTGATAGCAGGAAAAATGGATTATTGACCATATGGAGTATTATATATTTAACCTTTCAGGCTAGGAATTTGGGATGGAGTGAAACTAATCTGTAAGGACAGCTACCAATATTGTACAGGTCAAACCATGACTAATTCACAGCTTAATTGCATACACCCAAGTGTATACAGTACACATCTCTGCAGTCAAAAAACGTCTGTGGTAATTAAATAGTCTTTGGAATTTTATATTCTTCCATGATTCTTCTCTTTCCCCTTTCCTATGATAGCCTCTAGGTTTGTATCTAGAGAGAACAAGGGCCACTGAAATATGATTTGTGCAGGGGTGAGGCAATGCTTACAATGTTTGCCTAACTGCAGGGATATCCAGTTCCAGCCCATTCATAATGTACTGCAAGGCCCGGGGCAGGCTTCTGGTCAGGGAGGAGGCTGATTACAGAGACAGTACTTTTGGGCACACTCCAAACAGAACTAATTCGGTTTTCACAAAAATGTGTAGGAATCCCAGAAGAGTGGCCTTATTCTATTGCAGAAGCACTGGCCTACTGCTTTGTCCTAAATCTGCAGCTTCAAAAGGCTTCAAGGGCTTCTTGTTAAAATAAAAAGGATGTTGTTAGATCCCTATGCACTGATGTATATTTGCCCATGACTCTTTATAAATGTTATAGACATCATCACTAGAGGGTAGTAGGTCTTATCCGTCTCTGCTGCTCGCCACAGCATTCTACTGGAAGGGACCCTGGAGTGAGTCACAGGCAGCCAGGAACTCTTAACTTTTTTTCCCCAGAGCTGATATTTAACCTTGGAACACCACATCATCTCTCTGACTTTCCCTCCTAGCCTTTACCTGCCTTGTCAGTTCATAGCATAGGCTCTTGCAGGAGGTAGGTTCGCTTTACCTGTGTGTCTGCGTGCTGAGTAGCAAAACGTTGCAATACAGCCAGTGTGATGCAAATGCATTGTCAGGACAAACAACAAAGGTGGCCTGAGTGGTTCAACCTCAACCAAAGCAAAAGCTCATATGAAAACTACAGCATTACATGAAAGTTTTCTTTATTTGGTCCCTTGGACTTCCACACCTTGTCCTAGGTTACTGTACCAGAGCCCACACTGGCTGCTCGGAGGTTTGGTAGCTGTGCTGTGGCCAGGCTGAGCTGTGAGGAAAGCCACCAGCCCATACACTCAGGCAGGCAGTGCAGCTATGCATGCAGCCCTCAACAGCAATGGAAAGTGAGGTACTCAGCCATGGTTGCCCAAAGCGCAGTTTGGACTCCAGTAGAGGGTAGTATGAATAGCTTCTCGTTTTCAGGAAACATAAGTGACAAGCTATCAACCCCAGCAATTGGTTTCTATCAGCTTATATTGGTTACATTTTCAAAGCTATGTTCAAAAGGAAAAGGGCAGGAGATGTAATGCTTCAATGATACTGCCATTTGCTAGATTCCCTTAATAAGCCAGCTGTGAATAGATGAAATTGCTTTGTGAACCTGCTGCATCAAGCACACATTCCTTGTAGCTTTCTCATGCAGAGGAATAGCTGCTGAGGTTAGAAAATACCCCATGGAGCAGCAGAACAATTCTGCTGCTAGTACCCCAATTTAAGATAACTCCTTTGGAAGGGTGCGAAGGAGGAGTGCACGCAATGAGGTCTTTTTTACCTCTCTCCAGCCAGGTGCATGCACCTACAGCAGTGATGAAGGCAGGAGGATAACCCAGATAAGGGAGAACAAAATAAGTGCCAGTTCGATATACGAGTACATACCAAGCTTTAAGCCTGGCTCTTGCCCTTTTCTGTGTGTAATAAATGAAATGACCTTCTAGTTAAAGTGTAAGAGATTGGAAAAGACAAAGCAGAGCAGTGAGGCCCTTTTTCCCAGTGTATACTTGCATTAGAATTCTGCTCTCACACTCTTGCAAAAAGAAAACTGTAGCTTGAAGAGAAAACAACATAGTATTAAGCCATCCTGGTGTCAAATATTGTAAAAGAAAACAGTTAACGACACTGCATTCTCATTACCAGCTTTGAGTATAATAGCCTCCCTCCCTCAGTACCAAACAGGATTTCTTAGTGCTCTTTTGTGCTTAAGTCTCCACCTTGGCAATTCCACCCAGCCCACTGCTCATAAACTGTAACTCCTTTGTCATTCCCAGGTATTTTTTGTGGTTTTTGCTTTTATTGTGACCTAAAACTATTTTATGACTGAGTTGTATTGTTGTTCTGTGTACAGTGGGTAATGAAACACCTTTATCTGCATCTTTTGATTCTTTCTTTTATTCTCCCAGCTTAATGACATTACTGTGAGCACCACTGGGACTGTTTTGCAGATGTACTGCATACCGGAGAAGTTGCTGCTTCAGGATAAGCCATTACTTTTTGTTGCCCCCAAAGGCCTGGGAAAGATAGCTATTACAAACAACTTCCTGCGACAGTTACTTCATGAAAAATATGTTGTACATCAAATTAACTTCTCAGCACACACCTCAGCTAATCATACCCAGGACATCTTCCTAACGAAACTCAAAAGGTACCCAGAGTTTTAATTAAAAACAAATATGTAATTGTGCTTAGTTTACTCCACAGAGATTATCCACAAAATAATATGAAATGCTCTCCTTCCATTTCTGACAGGATAAATGAAAGCTGATTTGTTTCTCCATGTGATGTTTATTACAGGGGAAACTGTATTTTAATTGACGTTGACAAATATTCTGATTTATGGGGCATATAGAACAGCACATAGTCTGGAAAGCACATCTACTTAACTTTATCTTCTTAGTCAATTTTGCTTTAGCAGAATGGATCAGCTGCCTGTCCCTGGGTATTCTTCAGTCTAAAGCGTATTAAAGGGAATCACCATATTGGGTCCCAACTAGTAAAGTGAGCCATCTGTTAGGGAAAGATCTGAGCAGTAGGCTGTATATGGTACTCGCCAAGACATGGAGGGCAAAAAGATCAACTGGAAGAATGGCAGCATCTAGGGGATTATATCTAGAAAATAGTTAGCTCTCCAGCATCATGCATTTTTAATTCATCATATGGCAGACAAACAAGTCAAACATTAATTGGCATGATAAAAGGGAGCCCATAAGGTATTCTGCACCTTTCAATGTGGAGAGCATTGCTTGCCAGACAGCCTAGACAAAACTTCGAAGTGTGTATTTGCAAGAACCAGAAATGAGATCTGGGGGCAACATCACTCATCAATTAATGCAAAAAAAATCAGGAGAAAGTGATGAAAGTGCTCAGTGCAGGCATGACTCTTTAGGAACATTACAGATGATATTTTGGGTGTTACAACTTGCTATAATAATTGCAGCTTCCCTGAGCAAATAAAACTGAGAATTTGACTCAGATGTAATATAAATAGAGTACATTTTTATGCATACTGGAGTTTGATAAATCTATTATGAAAACTGACAGTCTCTAGCGAATGAAGAAATGTATCCTACCAACACTATAAAGGACTAGAAAATGTCAGGAGGCTATTTGCTGAGGGGTTCATGAGTCATGATCATTTTCATCTCTGGATAGTCAATACAAAACCACTTGTTCAACAGTATTACTTATTAATATTTATATATTTTTTAAGCTGTGTTCTAAAACTTCTGTCATAAGAAAGAACATTAGGGTAGTCCAGGCAGAAGATCTGGAATAACTAGACATCCAAAAATTATAGGTCCCAAACCTGGAAAGGTCACCATAAACTTGTGCTTTTTGAGGTAGGCACTGGTTTACCTGCACTGTTTTAGCCCACACTAAAGTAGGAATTATTTTCTCAAATGAGGAAAATTTTCAGGAGGAGCCTGTTTTCAATTTATGTAAAATACATATCCAAGAGCAGTATCTCAGAAAGTTCAACACAGAGACAGTAAAAAGTATGCCAGTTTTTGATTATTCGCATTTTTGTTTTCCCATTCATAAAAATTGGTTGAAAAGTCCGTCTGTTTGGGTAATGGGTTTCAGTGAACTAGCTATGAAATGAGTGAGAACATGCAGATTCTGAAACATGTAATGCATGTCTGGAGAAAATCTTAAATATTTTGAAAATAGATGCCTTTCATGCTCTCTTTATATCTGCTTCTGAGCCAAAAGCTGTTGAAGAACTTGTAATGTGGTGCTCCAGAGGTGTATGAAATAAGTGTACTCTTTTGAATGAGAAATAGCAGCTACCCAGCTTAGATAGTTTTATGGACTAGAGGAGGTTTCTTCCCTGATTACGCCTGGCCGGAATCTCTTGGGATTATTTGTTAGAGGCCAGGATCATAGTGGTGCAACTTCTATCACAGTTTCCAGAGTTACTTTGTCCCCCTTAAATAAAGCAGAGAGCAAACATTACAGAAATGCTTACTCAGAGTAAATCTATAATGTACATGTGTAGAAGCACTTCCCAGGAATGAAATCAAACTGTAGTACAGATGTTGCAGAGCTTCATTTTAAGGTTTATGGTTGATCACAGAGACTTTTAAAAGCAAAGAACAGAGAAACTATTCTTGTAAGAAAGGTCATTTTTTGTATTTTATTAACTTTTTAATTGCTAAACATCTGCCACTAAATTGGAAGCCCCAGCACAAACATGTTGCATTTTATGTACAAATCAACATAATCTAATGTAGTAAAAGTCAATGATGGAATGACACAGCACTCAAATTGGTCCACATGGCATAGGTGGCTATTATTTTGAGGTGGGTGCTGTGAAAGTTAGATGTATGGAAACACAGGTAGCAATTTGAAAAATGCAGCCTATCTGTTAA
Source organism: Agapornis roseicollis (assembly GCA_002631895.1). Lineage (NCBI taxonomy): Eukaryota > Metazoa > Chordata > Aves > Psittaciformes > Psittacidae > Agapornis > Agapornis roseicollis. The sequence continues at coordinate 17,998 of NDXB01007099.1, forward strand.
GTGAAGGCTGTGGGTGGTCACAGCATCAGGGAAACCCCACTAACATCTCCAATGCAGATGTTCATGGGTGAGGACCAAGGGGTGTCCAGGAAGATGCAGAGCTATCCTGGGGGCACAGAAGTACCAGAGTAACACAAAGGAAGCCAGATGAATACAGGTCCACCTCGACAGTCATCGGCTGAGACCAGGGAGGAGGGGGGTGATGGCCCCAGAGGAGGGAGGAGTAGGGAAACAGTCATACAAGATTATCGAGCAGGGTTGAGGCAGAAGGAGCCTGTGACTGCGTGAACAGTGTACCTTTAGCATAACAAATACTGCCAAACTGCTTGATCAAAGAGGTGCTTAAGCTACATACAGTACAAGGCAACATTCTGGTCTATAAAGAAATCAGCCAAAGGAGAAACTATCCTGGATCTGTCAGAGTTATTCAGTCAGTGATTATTTCAGTGGAGTACTTGATCAAATGACTCAAACTTCCAGGCATTTTGTCAACTGACTGAAAATGAACACCAGGCATCTAACTACATGCCTGAAGTCACGTACTGAATTAAGCATTCAAATAAATAAGGGGACTAGCGGTTAGTGCACAGCGTGCTCACAGAAATGAGATTTCTTTCATCCCCTGATGACAAAGATTGGACTGCCCTTTTGCCAACCTGTGGGAGAGGGAGGACAGTCTGTACTTCTTTGCCTTTGTGTGCTTGGTTTGTAACTTGTCCAAAGCTTCTGCTGAAGGGCAGTGAGGGGGAGGTAAGGGCTGCAGTGTACCTACTTCTGTGTCAGTCAAAATGCTCTGTCCCAGAATATGAGATAGGGAAAGATGCTCTACAGGGACTGCAGGAGAAACTTCATCTTCTTCCATGGAGCTTTTCTTGTGCTGCATCTCTCTCTGAGCAGATTGCATTTACCTACCTGCTGGAGCAAATGTGTGTTGAGTGTTTTTCATAGTTTGATTACAGGTTCTGTTTTGAAGTTCTTTGGCTGAGTTCTTTTCACCATTCCTTGGTGACTACATTTAATTAATTCTTGGGGAAAAAAAAAAAAAAAAAAAAAAAAGAAGAGGAAAAAATTTTGTAA
>NDXB01007099.1:19237-31506 GCA_002631895.1 Agapornis roseicollis
AGAAATCTTTGTCACTTCTCTCACAAAGAGGGTCTTCTCAGGGTGTACACTGAGGCTCCTAAGTGGAAACTTACATGTTTGCAGTAACATTTTCCATCAGAGCACATAGGAAGGTTGCACTGTTAAGCACATCACTTCACGCCTGCTTGGGGAATGTGAAGTGCTGTACTGAAAGGCAAGGAGCAAACTAGCGCTTTTCCATGCTTGTCTGCACAGCCCTCTGGTGAGTGAAGGAAACTCCAGATTCAAGTTCTCTCTGGAGAGCTAGCAATTAATGCAAACCTTCCCTGTGCTTCCTCCAGGAGAGGGATGAAGAAAAGAGACTGTCCTCACCAGCATCACTAAGCCCATTGGGCACTGCTGGAGTTCATGTGTGCTGCTGGCCCCAAGATGCAGCCTTACAAGAGATTAGAATATAAAAAGAAGCTTCATGGCAGACTTCCCAACATGCAGAAATCCAAAAACTACTTTGTGAACTGAAAATGAAACATGTCTGTCTTTGGGAAAAGGCTTTGCTTATCTAAGTATATTCCAGTGGACTGTTTTTGTGCTCAGCTTCAAGCAGGAAACAGCTGGCAGGAACCCTCTGAATGCCCAATCCCCCATTTCCTTCAATGTAAGAAAACTGCTTAAGAATCCACAGCTGTCCAGCTGTTGCAAATAGAGAAAAAATGACCTGCTCTGAGTACTGCAGTCAGTTCCTTCACTGCCAGAGAGAAGCCGCTTAAAAATGGCATCCTGTTGGTATTTCTGCAGGGCTCCTTCATCCAGAAGGTTTCAGAGCAGATCTTACTCATCCATATGAGTTACCACTTCTATAAATTCCAGGCAAGAGGCCTAAGTTAAAATGGAAATTAATCTGTTTGTTAACTTCCCTCTCATTTATGTTTGTTAGTTTTTCCCTTATGCTTAGTGTTTATTACAATGAATTAAAAAATAATAATAGCTAATCACAGCCTGGCAGGGATTTTTAATGGATTTAATTTTTCTCTATCATGCTTACATGTAATGTCTATCATTCAGTGTTTTATGGGCTTGTTATTACTTTACTAGTGGATGAAGAGTGTGCCTGGAGTGCTTGCAGAATAACTGCAGAAATATGAGTTCCCCCAAAACCAATAGGTGCTGGTTCCCATTCCCAAGCCAAGCAGCACACGTCCTGTCTCTGGATGGCTGCTTTAGCATGATTCACATCATAGGGGATTTTGTCTTTTCCACAACCACTTTGAGGGAAGGGAGCATTTAATGGAATAACTTACATCACATATCAGTAGGTGGCCTGGAAACATGCTCAGGCTCGGCCCTTGAACTGCCCTTGTTGTGCTGAAGCTGACAGACCCTGTATGCTTTATGTCAAAATGAAAGGTGGTTACCTTTCATTGCATCATGACAGATTACATACCAAATTATGACATTATTACACATGAAATAGTAGAACCTGAAGGTTGCCTGTGTGGGTATGAATGATGTACACATCAGCTACAAAGGGAATCAGGACCAGCTGGGTTTCATCACTTTCCCTACAGAGGTCCTGCCACTGCTTAGGGGGATATTTAGGTTTTCCCACTCAGCTTCTTTTCATAAAGCGTGAATCCATTGTAATGCTCCAAAATAGTAAGGATTGTTGGTCTGTGCAGTGCAGGAAGCACTGTTGCTATGGTAACCAGTCCTGTATCATTTTTTGTGTTTCTATAATAAAAACATATGTATATATATATATATGTGCATTACTTTTATGAGATTATTCTACCTTCAAAAAGCATTTCTCAACTTTTTACCTTAGAATCAACAGTCTAGTTTCAGACTGGGTCAGTACCAAAATTATGATCATTAATATTCTGGATGCTTTTTTTGGTGGCCTTTGTGAATTTACTGATGGTCCCAGCTCAATAGATGGTGACAGGTGTCTACACTATTAGTGTCTACTACAATTAGCACTAATTGGTACCTCTATTGGCAGAAAAGGTTGGCTAGGGATTTAATGGAGATGAGAGATGAACATGCTCTCCCTGTGTTCTTCCCTTCTTTCCCCAAATATCAAGCAAAACACATCTGAAGTAAGTCTTTGTGGTCAAAGAAGAAAGAAAGTTTGAATATTTATTACTTGGTTTGTTCCTGAGTAGTGGCTTAATGGAAGCATTCAATCTCTGAGACTTCCAATTTGGCACTTTTCAGGTGAAATTTTCATTACTAGCCTAATTTTTTCCAGGTGCACTTCTGCAGCTGCTATGTACTGTGCCATAATTTAGCACCTGCAGTTCTTCCTAAGAGCAAGAATATCCAACCAGAAAAACAAAGGTTGGGTCCAGCCTCAATTTAAAGAAATAACATTACAAAAGCAATCCCATCATGAAAAGAGCAACAACAAGCTGCCTTTAAAGAAGGTTTAATTAAACAAAAACATTACTGATACAATATTTCTTGCTGATAAGCTTTAGCAAAAGGAGGAAGGAATCTTTGTGTATTGCATTTTAAATGATTTTCTACAAGTCTGTTCATTTGCTTAATTGTTACTTCCCTTTGTAGAAAAATCTCCATTTGTTAATTTGTTTCTTTTCTTCTTATGCCTGACAAACAGCTCTAACCATGTTAAATTGTTTGCTTGTGATAGGGGAAAGGAGTTTTTTATTTATGCCTGTGAAGTTAGTTGAAAGTCTGAGAAATGTGAATTTTATAGCAAGTTCAAAACAGGTGAATTACACTCCAAATATGTGTTGGCAGCTCTTTATCTTTTCCTGGTTTTCCATATTTAATTCCACCCTTGAAAGATGGAATATGCATCATTTCCACATCGTCTCTCTCTGGTTCATGTTGAGTGAAGTGTTTTGAATTAATTATGTTAAATTATTAATAGCTCAAGGTTTGAAAACATTACAGGATTTGAGTAATGTTTTATCAGGTGGTAGCTGTATGATAATTCTGATGTTTTCACCCAGTAAAGCACACCTCCAGCTGATAGGTAAAAATTATGACTGCATGCTGGAAGCACTGAATTCAGTTCATTGTGAAGCATAATAAGGTAATGAATGTTTAAGCTGCATATTAAGAAAAAAAATCCTGATAATGAATAGACTCCAGGAGCAAAAATGAAAGCAGCATTTCTTAGGTCATGGCAAGGAGGTTGGAGCTAGATGATCCATAAGGTCCTTTCCAACCCAGACCGTTCTAAGATTCTATAAAATATAAAACACAAAACAGGTCCATATTTGTAGGGACATGAATGAAATAGGAAGCTTTTTCTGCATCTAATTCCTGCGATTCTCTGATATAAAATATGGTCTGATATATCGTCTCTATCTGACAGTAGCTAACTGATGGCTCACTAACAGTTCATTTGTCAGGAAAAACACTGTTAAAACTAGGCCCTCAAAACAAGGCATTGAGCTTCTAGAGTTATCATAACATAAAGGGCCAAGTACAAAGTTTATCTTCTGTTAAATCTCCCTGACATTTTAACTAGGGCTATAAAATAAATGATCATCTAAATCAAGCTGTATTAATTTCAAGTATTATTTTGGACCTGCTTTATGGCACTACAAACACTCGGCAGTGTTTAAGGCAGAGGCAAGACAGCTGACAAAAGACCTGAGAATTAGTTCTATAATTATTTGCACAGGGAAAATGGCTTCTTTCCATATTCAGCCCACAGAGTAGTTCTTGATACATTTCATCAGCTTCACGTAATAAGCCCTGTGGACAAATTAAACTGCCAGGAAACATAGGTTAGACTCACAGGATGGACACCAGCACTTAGCGCTCATTTCAGCCCCCTGGTGTTTGCAGTCAATCTGCCCTGCTCTACCTCAGGCTCCCTGGCTGCCTGTGCTTCCCCTCAAAGAAATCGGGGACCTGAGCTCAGGACACCCCTCCACCTGGGAAGGGCTTGATGTTATTGCTCAGGAGCTGTCCTGCCCAAGGCTTTTTCCTGGGGTTGGCACAATTCCTGGCTTTTGTATCAAACAATGAGATATTACATGGGCTGATGAGAAATGAGAGCAGAATGCCTAAACTCTCCTTAAAAAAGGGGTATTTCACATTGCTCTGATATTTGCAGTCCCCTGATGGATAAAGTCCTTGGACAGTAGCATTGGCAGTCGTTGGCTCTGAACCTGTTCTGCTGTATGGAGAAACCTTAAGCATCCAGCCTAGGGTTTCAGTTTCCTTAAGGTAGGGTGCTAAAAGCCATGTGTGCCATGACCTTAATACTCCTTTATGGGTGGATCTAGACCCATCTGAGTAGCAAGCCTTAGTATAAGAGACAAAACACGTGTACATCTATCCTTCAATATCTAAGCATAAAGGATTGTATTTCCTGAAGTATTTAGACACCTATAACTACTAAAGTGATTTTCAAACATACCTTAGTAGGTTTGAAAGCCAGTTCTTATTTCAAAGAGTTATCTAGACAGCCAGAAAGATTTTAAAAGTATTTACCTATTTCTCTGAGTATTGAACTATATAGTGAAAACCCAGTCCATGGTCTTTTGCAGGGAGAAATGTTATTCATATACATCTATAACATTAAAATACCTATTCACTGACCATGTTATAATACATTCTGTAAGAACTGGCATCTGACTCAGTGCTTGCAAGAACTCTTGAAAAACTGGGCTTCGATAAGATTTTTCTGTGTCTTCTCCAAAAGAAGCAAATGCTTTACTCCTCTGTTAGCCAGTAGGTTTTCAGGTTGTTTCACCACTTTCACTCTTGGTAGCTTGTATTTCAACACTGGCTCCTTACATTGCCTGACTCTCCTATCTCTTAGGTATGTTACACATTTCCCAGGGACACAGCACAAGTCCAGCTTGAGTAGAAACACAACCAAAGTCCTATTTTTGAGTCCTTAGTTTACCTCGTACCCACACAGAAGCACAGTATCCTTTTGATGACAGGCCAACCAGGTACTTCTGAGATCAAAAAAATGGGGGGGGAGGAATTCTTGCAAGGCCTCTAATTTTGTTTTCATATACTACCTGCTGAAATGCAGGATGTCATATTTCAGCTCTCTTCCATTTATGCTGTTATTTCACAGTGTCACAAGTGTTCGTGGTGTAATCAGGTTATAGGCTGTCAGAACTGAAGCAATCTGCTCTGTAGTTGCCTTTAGTTCAAGTTCTCATTGTCTTGTAATTAGCTGAAGTGAATGTGGCTCCCTAGCAGCACACAGTGCACTGTGACATGCTTTGGAACAAGGCACAGGGCTGGAAATAAAAGCGTTTCACTCAGGGTGCCAAAGTGCCTACTGTAGGTGCAACACTGAAATTTGCTTATTATAATCCCTCTTGCCTAATTAATTCCATTGATACATCCACATTCATCAGAGTTTTGTTGACAGTCTTCAACAAAGATGTTCCCCCCCTCCCTTTTTTTTTTCTTTTTTGTTTAAACTAGAATAGTTTTATTAGCTTGTTTACTTCAGAACAACATGCTGCCTTTGATTAAACTCCATGTGGATTTATAACTATGTCCTCCCCATGTTTCTGTGACCTTTACGGCACATCTGATAAAAATGAAAGGTCATGGATTCCAAAAGAACTGGTTCTAATAATAATGTCAGGCAGGCTCCTCTGAAAGTGTGTGATTTCCCTTCTTTCTTCTCTTCTTTTCTTCTCCTCTGCTCTCTCTCTTTCTGCTTTTTCAAAGTAAGATGAAAATTAACATGAATAAAATTAATGGTTTAATTTTGTAGGAGAAAGAAGAGGGTTTACAGTGCTCCACTGGGGAAAAGGGCTTTTGTCTTTGTTGATGACCTAAACATGCCTGCCAAGGAGAAATATGGTGCCCAGCCTCCCATTGAACTGCTGCAGCAATGGATTGACCATGGCTACTGGTTTGACAGGTGCAATAAATATTAATTAGTGTGCTTGGCTACAGAGGAGTAATGATATACACTGTTTCTCTGAAGCGTTAAATTGTAGTGTTAGTCTTTTATAATTCTTCATCTTCTCAGTCACAACAGGAAAACACTCTGAGTTACATGACTCCGTGTGTAGGAAAAGGAATAAAGGCTTATATGTTGCAGTGAATTACATCATGAGAAAGGCAAGCTTATATGGGAGAGAGACACAACAAGCAGCTTCATGCTTTTGAGAAAGTATCATCAGTATTTAAGCCAGCACAAAACAGTTTCAAATAAATTTTTAGTTCTCAGTTGTTAAGGACTGAAACAAAATAGTTTGTCTTTCAGCAAATGACTTTGAGGTTAAAATGTAGTTGAAAATGCTTTTCTAACATGTAGTCAATGTTTACAGGAAGAGTGTGTAATAGACTCAGGCACTTTTCTGCATGATATAGGTTAATACTGGTAGTTGGAAAGACTGAAATTTCTCCTTTATGTCTCTCATGTCTGAATTTAAAATAATTTTCTGTTGTTTAAGAGCAAGCCTAGTTAATCTGCAGTTTGAAAAATACCTAGATTTGAATAGCAAAAGTAAAATAGCACCTAGCCATCGTAGCTTCATTACAGTGTCCAATTATTAGACAAATGTAACCATGCTTTATGATGCACTTAATTATATACACCTAAGGTAGAAAGCAGCTGCAGTTTTACCAAATGAATAGGCCATTAATTAAGAACTGGTACTTCTTATATGTTTTATTATTATCACAGTTCACAATTATGTTTAAAACCAGTAATTACACACATTACTCTACTGGAGATCTTGGGTTTTAGTAATATGTGTTTAACATTGTACTACAACTTTACATGGCAGTCTCAGCCTATGATCCCTCTGTGCTTTTCAAAGGAGAGGCATGAAAGTTGTCAGGTCGTGTCTGCATTTCAAATGGAACTCCTACCTTTCTCTTTACCCTTAACCAAATAAAATAAAGGCTTCAGCTTTTTTTGTACCACAGTACGAAAGAAGGAAATAAAAAAGAAGATATGTGTGTGTTTTAAATTCTGATGTTTTCTCAAAACTCTAGAATATTTCTTAATGTTTTCAAAGTGAAATTGCACTAGAAGCTTAAAGATTAGCTAGAATCTTTTTATCATTTTATACTGAACTTGGGAAATAGTGATTGAAATGCATGCAATTTTCCTGCTCCAAAATCCCTCATTTTCTAATACAGCACAGTTTCTTTCCTTGTAGGAACAATAAGGCTTTTTGTTATCAGGAATGTTCATACCACCCTACCCTCTGTATAAACCATGAGATAGAAGTTGGGAAGAAGCAGGTGGGGAAAATGAAAAAACAAACTCATACCATTTTAAATACAAAGGTTTTGCTCCTTTATATACTCAGAATTACTTCTGCTTTTGGGTGCAGCTTGTCACTTGTCAGCCTGTCTGGATGAGCAATATACACAGAAAGAACAATTCGAGCAAGACAGTCTTTACTGGGTAAACAACAAAGCATTAGTTACCTGGAAGGCAAGCAGACTGGCATGTTTTTTCCCCCAATGACAGTCTATAACGAGCAAATATTTGCTGATAATATCTGACAATATAGCCACAGGAAGAAGCAGCTGAGGTAATTCTAGATAGAATCCTTTACTGTCAGAGGGATCCATGGCTTTCTAAGGTGATTAAACTATTGGCAGCAAAGCCATTGAGTATGCTAAATAGAAAAGATTTGCTAGTAAAAGACCCACTATGCCTCAGAGCCTGCTTCTGTCACACTATCTGTGTGGTTACTGCAGACAATGAAAAAGGTCCCTGCTTTCATGCAGGTAAGAAGTCCCAAGGAAATCATGCCCTTGCATTTGCACTGTCTGTATTCCCCTGCTCTCAGACAACTTGTGAACCAGTTTTGACACAGCTATTGCAGTCTCAGAGATCTAAAAGCATCCTAAACACATGAGATGTGACCCCAGTGGGTGAAGGATGGGATTGGTGGAGGAGCAGGCCCAACATGAAGTGTGTGGTGGGGTACCAGGGTGGGAGGGCTGTGGGGGACTCGCTAGGGAACCTGAAGCTGTAGTGTTGCCTGAGGGCATGAAAGCTGTCTTGGCTTCCCAGTCCATGGAACCTCAAGAGAGGTTTGCATCTACTTGCCTGGATAATCTGCTTCATAGCATATTTTCTTTTCTCTGTTACTCTAAGGCTTTCTCTAAATTTCAGTTCCCTAAAAATCCCACTGCAGACTGCTGGAACCCACATACCAAGTTCTGCACTATCTTAAACATGCCAAATACCTCCCTTGGAAGGAAAAGCAGACAGTGTAAACTGATTCATACCAGAATTATCCCACATGAAGGCTCCCCAAATAACTCCCAGCTGGATGTGACTAGCTCCATCTACTTAGCACTACCCAAGCAGAGTGAAGGAGAAGAAGCCAGGAGCTAATATCTGACCTCTGGAATAGCTCCATCTGGCAGAAAACTCATGCCATGAAGCTCCTTTCATAGCATGAGTAACACAGCACACTTTAGAGGGGATGGTGAACTGCCAGAAGGAAGTAACAAACATGACTCACTTTCTTACAAGTAAAGGTGTTATGACTTTTAATCTCCTTTCTGGGAATTTGTTTAAAACCTGTTGTGTACCCACAAGGTATACTTGTGTTTGCTTGTCTAGGTTTATATGTTTGCATCTGTGTGTATCGCATTCGAGTCTACTGGGGGTATGTCTTCAATACGCTAATGAAATGCTTTGGCAAACACTTAGATACCCTGTGTAAACGAGGTGTGGGAGTGAGAGTCACAGTGCACTAATGAGGGAACAAAGCTCTCAGCTTAGTTTTGGATGAGGAAGCCTCGCTGGCTGGAGCTGCACGTATCGCCAGCAAAAGACAGGTGTACTCCACAGGAGAAGCAGAATAAATTTGATTCTGAGCAGTATCATCATCATTTTGCATCCACAGCACGTTTGTCTGCATGTTCGTTTGTGCATCTGTTATATACACTTAGGTCTTTGTACTCCAGCAAGCCTTAAGTTATGTAAGCGGCTGCACATCTACACCTAATACACCATATGCTACAAAATGGCTCTGAGGTGACAAAAAAAGGATGGGCTCAACATGAAGCAGAAACCTTAACTACTAAAAGTGGAGAAATGGAGGGGATGTGTAGCAATAAAAAGGAACAAATCCTGCCTTAAGATACATACTGTGAGGCAGGTAGCTTTTCCCATGATGACACAACCCTATTTCCTGATACTAGAAAAAAAAGACAATAAGAAAGAATTACCAGTTGTGTGAATCTCTCTCCCTTTCTCCTTTGTTTTCTCACTACATAGGCATTGATTGCTTTATTTACCAATACTGTCCCTGACAAAAGAGTATATTAAAAAGGTTAACTTTAAATGCAGTATAGCTCAGTCTGATTTCTTTCAGAAGCAGGTCCTACAGCTAGTGCTAGGTCCTACAGCTAGGCCAGACAGACCTGTGTCCTTGATTTACATCGCTTTATATCTTTTCAGTGGTGCAATTCTAGTATCGATGAGAAACTTCGTGGATATGTTTCTTAGATGTATCTGTCCTGATTTTGGAAGTTTTTTTCATTAAGCAGAACTTGACCTTTGAACTCGATGTGAAGGAATGTGTAATCAAATAAATTTATAAAGATAGATGAGGTGTGTTCACTGGGCCCTCTGTAGATTATATGGGTGGTTGAATTTCTGGTCTGTTTGACTAAACCCATCTGAGATAGTCACGTTCAGATCCAGGCAGAGTAAGAATCTGTGCTCCCTCCCAGGACAGGCTGGTGACAAGCAAATTCAAGTGTCAGTCAGACAATGGTGACAGAAAGCTTTCCCCATCATTCTTCTTCCCTCCAGGTACCCCATAAGACCTTGAAGATATTACACATTTGACAAAAATCAGGATTCTGGCACGTTTTGTGTAGGTTTTTTATTCCTGTAAATATTGCGCATTTTCTGGATTAATCAAGAGCCAGCTGCTTCATCTGTCCACTACTTGCTTCTAACCACTTTAATGAGAAAGACATATGCATGGATATATTTTCTTATCTATCATCTATCTATCTATCTACCTATCTATCTATCTATCTCTGTATATGTATACATACGTGTGTGTACAGAATCATAGAATCATAAAAAGATTAGCGTTGGAAAGGACCTTAAGATCATATTGTTCCAAACCCCCCCTTGCTGTGGGCAGAGACACCTCAAACTAGACCATATTGCCCAACATTCTGTCCAACCTGGCCTTGAACATTGGCGGGGATGGAGCATTTACTACTTCTTTGGGCAGTCTGTGTTAGTGCCTTACCACCCTCACAGTGAAGAACTTCTTTCTTACATCTAACCTAAACTTCCCCTGTTTAAGTTACCATTATCCATTGTCCTATCACTACAGTCCCTGATGAAGAGTCCCTCTCCAGCATCCTTGTGGGTCCCCCCTTCAGATATGATGTCTCCATACAGCCTTCTCTTCTACAGGCTGAACAGCCCCAACTTTATGAATATATATAGACATAGTTAATAAAATATCATACAGATAGCAAGTAGATCTGTGATGTTTATGCGATTTTATGTAGATATGAGCACAGTAGGGAAGCAGTCCATTATGTGTGTCTTTCCATCATGAAAGCTGTTCATCAAATCACCATTTTTCTTTCATTTATCCCATTAGGAAATCTCTGCCTCCTCCATGCCCATTGCTCAAGAATCCTGTGACTTTGGCTGTTTGAATTCTGAAGACGGCAGCAGAGTCTAAGCCAGATATCACTCCATACTGTTGATGTTGAAAGGATGAAAAAATCCTAACTCAACAGCCATGCTGGATGAGGACGAGAGGTCTAGAGCATTACAGTTTCCATTACAGACCTGTGTGACTGTACTTTGAAGTGCCAGGCAAGTGCCACTCCACACAGCTATCAGGGCTGAACCTAAGGGCTGACTGCCTGTGCTAGCCCCACTGATGTTCACTACAAGTAGCTTGAAACTACTGGAAGGGCAGTCATGGCAACATAGATCTTTGCCTGGACTTTGTATGACATGCAGATCCTTCATGAAAGTCTCTGCAAATGTTTAATTGTCTGTGCTGTTTTGTTGCCTGTGCTGCTTGTGCTGTCCCATTTAAACAGTATTACCCAAGCTAACTCATTTAATACTGGTTCAAGCATGTCGCTGGAGACAGTAGCGACAGCAGGGTCTGTGGAGCAGAACAATCCTAAGAATATACACATATGGGGACTGGGGTTTCAGTTCTGCTAATGAACAAAAAAGGTCATGAAATGTGGAAAACTTGGGTGAAGATTGGCTTACTTCTCTGCAACTTTTCATCTCCTACATCTTTTCTCTATACCCATTGCTCCTCTCCTCCTACCTTGCCAGTTTTCCCCTTCACTTCCTATCCAACCTCTATTTTTGAAAACCAAGGCCCCTGCCCCACTTTTTCAATTTTAGGTATAGCATTTCATACTCTTCTACCTCAGGTGGTTCTGAGAAGTTCTAGACATGTGAAACCAAATTTGGTCCCTGGCAATTGTCCCTACCTTCTTCAGGCTGAACTCAGCCGAAAGTGTTAAATCCTCAGTGTGGACAAACAAAATCAGTTGAGATACCTTCCCAAGGACTGTTGTAAGTGGTCTGACACTGTGGCCCTACTTCTGTAGGGCACAGAAGGAGAAGAGAAAACATCTTCCCCTTACTCCTCATGTGATAGATGACACAAATCTTGCTACAGCAATAAAATATTTCAGCAGCATCTGAAGACGCCTTAGAGAGTGTATCATTTATTATTTCTTCATGCAGTCATACTTATCATGAGATTATAAAGTTAAATTTATGTATATCATATTTTCAAAATTACCAGAGCCAACTGTGCATGCTATTTATACTTGATCTATTAATGAGAGACACCACTTGGCAGGCACAAAATAAGAAAAGAAAAACATGCCTCAATCCTTTCTTGGATTCTAGATTTTGGAGAGTATTTACATGTAGAAAAGTTTCAGAGATTTAATCTTTTTAATTCCCCCATTATCTAACATGTCATTTTAGAAGGGCAGGAGGGAAGAGAGTGCACTGTTCTTCTGCTGATTGCAATATCCCCCTTAGAAAGTTGGTTCAAACTGTGTAAAGGACAGGAATGGGGAGGCAAGATTTGGTTCAGAAAACCCTTTCTTTTGCCATTGCATTTGTGAAGTCTTCATGTACATAGAAGCATAGAATCATAGAATAGTTAGGGTTGGAAAGGACTTTAACATCATCTCGTTCCAAGCCCCCTGCCATAAGCAGGGACACCTCACGCTAAACCATGCCACCCAAGGCTTCATCAAACCTGGCCTTGAACACTGCTAGGGATAGAGCACTCACAACATCCCTGGGCAACCCATTCCAGTGCCTCACCACCCTAACAGGA
>NDXB01007100.1:2726-23346 GCA_002631895.1 Agapornis roseicollis
TTAAAAAATTAGGAGAGAGGGGGGGGGGGGGGGGGAGGAGGGAGGCTAAGGGAAACTTCCCTGCTGTCAGTATTATACCCTGTAGAGGGGCCTTATATCAGCAATTCAGTGGGAGGAAGTCATGTGGAAGCATTTCTGTATTGTTCCCATGAGCATTCATCTCCTAATTTGCATTAAACTAGTAGGGAGTTGACACTGGTTTGGGTCCATACCTGTAAATCTTCTATTATGAGATGAAAGTATTAAAGAGCGGCTCTCAGACAAACTTGCTTCCTCCCCAGGTTGAACAAAAGCAATCTCTAATGCAAATAAGATTAGCTGCAGTATTTTTCTTTTTTTTTGGGGGGGATGCTTTTGTGGTGTTTTTATTTTTAAACTGGGAACTTGTCTTATGCAAGATCATACACCAACCTTTGCTGTCTACCTAAAGACTTCAGTCAACTTTCGCCAAAAGAAGTCCTGAAACCACCAAAGCACCCCTTCTCAAGGCCTCCTCCTCCCACAGCCCCAGTCCTGCAGCAACCAACATGTGTTAGAGGAAGAAAGACAAAGCTGCAATGCCACAAACATTTCCAAGGGATGAATTTTCCAGTTGTGTAAGTCAGTGCCCTATTGATTTCCAGAGGATTACTCTCATTTACTTGACATGCAGTGCTGGCCCAAAATGTTCCCCTGTTAGGAAAGTTTTTAGTTTTCATGGCTGGATTTATACCTGTATATTTCTCAGAAACAGAATCAGTCAGGACAAAGCAATTAATCTTTTTCTTTGTATTTCTTGTGGTGCTATCTCCATATGTGTTTGTGCATTTTCTATCTCTCCATCTCTCTATAATTATACAACTAGAGCTTGGCTTCAAGGGCATTAGCAGTAAACTATTGTTCAAAGGAGATTGCAGATTGCTTGGAGCAGGGAACTGTCTTCTTAATTAGTCTGGAAAACATCACACACACTTATGGCACTATAGCAATAATAAATAATAATAAAAATAGTTCCTGAAAGGGGGGTTCATTTTGCCCAAAGGCAAAGGCTGGGCAGCTGTTGGGTAGTTGATGGTTCCCAGCAGTAAATACGAGTGGATAAAGCATCGTTTCCAGAAGGGATCTTGTCAAGCTGCAGATTCCTTCCCAGCCTGATACCTGACAGTACATCTACTTCAGGTATATTCACTGGAGATATTTTCTCTGATAGGATATAAAGTTCACTCTGCTTTTAAATGACAAGGTAAGAAGTGAGAAGTAATAAAGCAACTGAGCCAAGCAGCCTGCTGCAGAAGTGTCCTTGGTCTGACCTTTATAGGCTTCTTTTTTTTTTCTTTTTTCCCTTTTTTCTTTATTTTTCCCTTCTGTTTAAGGGAGAAGGAGTGCAAAGGCGATCCAGTGAGACTGCTCTTAGAACCAGCAATATAGTTGACAGCCTTTGGAAACAGCTGTGCAAGGAGACTGACAGATTCATCAGGTACTACAGGTCTGCCTCATTGAAATGGTTTAAGCTTTCTTACAGCTGCTTAACCTAGGGGAGAAAGGGAGAGGGCAGAGAGAGGCTGGGAATTTCAGTCTCAGAGGCAGCAAGCCTCAGCTCCTCTCTCTCATGAGAATACTCCTAGGGTCCGATCTGTTTTGTAATGCAAGAGATAGTCTGCCTATTAAGAGCAAACAAAGGCTATAGAAAAAAAAAAGAGAGAAAAAAATAACCTGGCTGAATACAGCTTATTTGGTGGAATTTACACATTTCTGTAAATGAGCTAAATTGCTGGATACTAGTGATGTATCTCAGCAAAACCCATTCAGTGGAAACCAGCAACAAATATAAACTTAGAACCAAATCCTGCAGACCTTATTTAGTGACTACTTAAGCAAAGCTCCTAGCAACTTAAGTGGAAGTTTTACAAGAGTAAAAATGATTCTATTTGGTTCATGAGACAGTAAAGCCCACACCCAAACATATCTTCACAGTTTCTTCATTATTCTGTGTCTACCTAGAAGTATTCCACATGCACCTTTGAAATAAACTGTTTGTTTTATTTTTCAACTGAGATAAATTCATGTAGGATCCCTTAGACCACTGCATCCATACCTGACAAACTTTGTATTTTAGGTGAAGCTTGGTGTCCATGGATTGAGATAGCAAATATTCCTTTAGCTTTAGCAAGGGCCTGAGTTTTACTCTATTTCTGAAGTAGATTTGAGGAATGACACTGGTTAGCATCTGAAGTGAGCAGAGCAGGAAAGGTTGCAGCGAGCTTTGTTCTGGTCCTCTGATGCTACAAGGCTCTGATGTTGGTGGCACAAAAAAGAACAATTTTTGACAGCTCCAAGTTATCTATCTCTAATATTTCACAGACTATTGCCTACATTGCCTTTTGTCTATGGCATAAGACCATGCTCCCTGGGTTTTTGGGTGGCATGGTTTAGTGTGGGGTGTCCCTGCTTATGTCAGGGGTGTTGGAACTAGATTATCTTAATGTCCTTTCCAACCCTAACTATTCTATGATTCTGTGCAAACTTTTATTCACCTTTGATTTAGAGACATTATCGGTCATCTGCTGTTTGCATGAATTGAAGCAAGAATTTTACCCAAGTAAGCATAAGCTGGACCCCCCTGCATGTCTGCCTGCCTGTCAGAGTCCACAGTGTCCACAGTGTGCTGCTTCATGGCCAGGTGGAGCTTGACCTTCACAAGCTACCATGACCAGTATCAGTACCTAAACTACTGGAAGGCAGACTGTGGTGAGGAGGACACAGGGTTTTGTGTTTTGGTTTGTTTTCTTTTCTTTTCCTTTTGTTTACATACCTTTACTGTTGTTTTTCAGTCATGTACATCTCTTGCTCAATGTTATGGAAACTACAGAGCCTTTATGGCAGCTGAAGATTATAAACACTTTCAAGAGTCCACAGTTATTCCCCTGGAAGATATTAGTTTAGATCCATTTCTAATCAAAAAAAGAAAAAGATACATTATTTTAACAGTCAAGATATGGAGGATGTAAAGTATATTCAAAGAAATAAGAGACTATTTCAGTAAGCAGTACGTCCCGCAGACAGTATGATTATCCTTACTGAAAAGTTTTTAACTATTGTACAAGAAATGGAACAAGTGGCTGAAGAGATTAAAGCCTGGGACAGAGATGAAAGTTTCTTAAACTCTGGCTTTCTTGATGTGGTAAATTTTTTTTCATGTGAGATTAATCATTGGTCATAAGGCCTCTAGCTAAGCAGTTTGTATATATTTGAAGGTAAATCTACAAAGCTGCAGAACCCCATCACTTGTATACAAAATTCTAGAAAAAATGCAAGAAATGAGATGTAAGAATTCCGAAGTCTCTGTGAAGCATGTCATTTTTTCAAGATGCTATAGACTGCTAAAGACTGAATTCTAACACTGAAATCTAGATCAAGAGTAGCTGCACTACATGAGTAGCTGTACTGCACATAGCTAAACCAGTAATTAATAGTTATCATGCTTATTATTTTGACTGTAGCCTTTCTGTACAGAAAACTCTAATTGTTTATCTGAGCTTATATTAAGAAAGCAAAAGTCCTGTCAGTCTCTCTGCCATTGTTAAGGAATCATTTCTGACAGCAGTTTCTGTAGGGTATTTTAGGAGGTAAATGTTACCTTGACAAGAAATTGATTTTCTAGTATAATAATAATAATAATTCTATCAGACACTGTAATTAAAGTCATAAAAGCAATAAATATAACATATTACCAGTAAAGAGAAGCCAGCAGCCTGACTGAAGACTAAGAGTGAGGTAGAGATTTTTACTTTTTTAGTGCTCCATAATGCATTTATAAAGTAAGCACTGTATTTGAATAACAGATGGATAGATACAGGGAACCACCAAGCTAGACCTACAGAGTTCAGAGAGCTATATCAAGGCAAACTAAAATGCTTGGCAACTGCATTGTAAAATTCAGTGTATTCAGAGCTCCTTTACTGAAGAATAAGTCCTTCTTTGTCTGGAGAGTAGAAAAAGAAAACAGAGCAGCAAAACAGATTTCTGAATCAATATTACAAAACAGTGCTATGGGTATGATAAAAAGCTAAAATGCTAGATACCTGTTATCAATATCTTATACTTGTGTTTATATTTTATTTTCCAAACTGCCAGATTATTTTTCCCCATTTGCTGAAAAATAAAAACCATAACAAGTCCTCCATCTTGCCTCACATATTACACATTTTACACATGCTATGAACTGACCACTCCATATGTTAATGTTTCGTCTTTCAAAAGAAAGGAAATAGAGTTTACATAAATCAGATAAATATTTCTTTCTTTTATATTGAAAATTATGCCCTATTATTATTTGCTTTTAAGTAAAATTCCCTTTAAATTTGAGATGAAGGCTTCCCAGTTGACATCAGTCAACTGAGACTGATTTTTGCAAGAAATAATACAAATGTGAATTTTGCAACAGTCATTAGTATTTTCCTTCTTGTATAGGAGTGCAAAGACTGGAGTGCTCTGTGGAGTGGTCTCATAAAGGTCATTAAGGACAAGGGATGATATAAACAGTCATCTAAAAGCATGGCAGATCAATCATAATTAACACTTGTAGGTATTTCCTGCAAACAAAGCCATTGAAGGAAAGGTCATTGAGGGGGATCACTGGACAATGTGCAGATATGGGAGCAAACAAGTTTCCTAACTCCAATTCTCCTTTTCAGTTGATCAGTTCCTGCTCCTTCTTTCAGTGCCACCCAATGCTGGAGTGTATCAGGGTCCTGCTGGTAAGGAAGCAGGACAGGGCACGGGTGAGAGTGAGCTATACAGAGCTACAACCGTGATCTACAAAAGCCATTCTGAAGCTAATTGGAAAGTCCAAGGAGAAAGTTGTGATTTAGAGACAATCTCTGAAGTATTTAGTCACAGA
Organism: Agapornis roseicollis; assembly: GCA_002631895.1. Taxonomy (NCBI): domain Eukaryota; kingdom Metazoa; phylum Chordata; class Aves; order Psittaciformes; family Psittacidae; genus Agapornis; species Agapornis roseicollis. The sequence continues at coordinate 7,606 of NDXB01007100.1, forward strand.
AGGTGACTAAATTTTGACCACCAAAATCTACAGTCTTGAAGCATCTACAGAAGGCACCTCAGCTAGATTTTTACTTAATTCACCTGTTAATAACTTTACCAGAAACAGGAAGAAGTGCAGGATAAGGAAATTAATTCCCCTTTGTCATGCATTGTGTAGTGAGTTATTTAAGAAGAAAAAGTCAACACCCCTTCTCTCGGACCTGGTACAGCAAGTATGAGACAAGAATGTCTTCCGGCCTAAGCTCTGTAGTGAAATTCCCATTATGTTGGGTCTCACAAGACAGGGAAATGTGCACATACCTAGAGCTGTCAAGAGCTAGGTATGCCCAGAAACAGACCCTTCAACACATGGCGTATGTTTTCTGGCATTCCCAAGGTCATATGGCAGTCAGACTGGATATGAATGGAAGGCTGAATGTGAAATAAATGTTTGTTCATACAAAAAGTGGAACCTGAATTCCTGAAATCCAAATGTTTGAATACACTTTGGGACTTCATTACAGATCATCAATGAAGATTTATTGTAGGACGAAAACCACAGACTTGATCTATTAGATGAAATCAACAGTTTCCATGTAGATCAGAATTGAGAGGAATGTACAGCATAGACAATGCCACAGAGAAGCTTTTAAAGTTGTGGTTACTCTAAGTCAATTATTTAAAATTCTTTTACAGAATAGATTAATTTATTTCTGAAACTGAACACTTAAACCCAGAGCATATAAGTTTCACAGAAGAACAGGGACCTATTGCAGTAGATGTCCACCATATGCTTAGTGACAATTAGTCTGTGTGAAGTAGACATCTTGCATTCCTGAATAGTTTCATTCTAGTGACTGGTGGTTAGTAGTAACACCACCTGAGCACACGCACTTCACCCTCCTAAACTCAAACCCTGACTGGGATCCATATCGAAGTGATGAACATAGAATCATAGAATCATAGAATAGTTGGGGTTGGAAAGGACCTTAAGATCATCAAGTTCCAACTCCCCTGCCATGGGCAGGGACACCTCACACTAAACCATACCACCTGAGGCTCTGTCCAACCAGGTAATGAACGCTGCCAGGGATGGAGCATTCACAGCTTCCTTGGGCAGCCCATTCCAGTGCCTCACCACCCTAACAGGAAAGAATTTCTTCCTTACATCCAATCTAAACTCCCCCTGTATAAGTTTGAAACCATTACCCCTTGTCCTGTCACTACAGTCCCTAAGGAAAACTCCCTCCCCAGCATCCCTATAGGCCCCTTTCAGATACTGGAAGGCTGCTAGGAGGTCACCATGCAACCTTCTCTTCTCCAGGCTGAACAGTCCCAACTTTCTCAGCCTGTCTTCATACAGGAGATGCTCCAGTCCCCTGATCATCCTCGTGGCCCTCCTCTGGACTTGTTCCAACAGCTCCATGTCCTTCTTATGTTGAGGACACCAGAACTGCACACAATACTCCAGGTGAGGTCTCATGAGAGCAGAGTAGAGGGGCAGGATCACCTCCTTTGACCTACTGGTCATGCTCCTTTTGATGCAGCCCAGGATACGGTTGGCTTTCTGGGCTGCAAGCACACACTGAAGCTGGCTCATGTTCATTTTCTCATCAACCACCATCCCCAAGTCCTTCTCCTAAGGGCTGCTCTCAATCTCCTCTTTGCCCAACTTGTAGCTGTGCCTGGGATTGCTCCAATCCAGGTGTAAGACCTTGCACTTGTCATGGTTAAACTTGATCCTCTCCTACAGTGGGCCCAAGGTCTTCATTCTCACAGTCCCTGCATTTGCCCTTCAATATTTGAGTGGTGTGGTGAGAGCATTTGCCACTGAAGACCGAGGCAAAGAAATAATTCAGAACCTCAGCCTTCTCCAAATCCAGGGTAGCCAGTCCTCCTGATACCTTCCAGAGAATGCCCATGTTTTCCCTAGTCTGTCTTCTGTTTGCAGTGTACCTATAGAATCCCTTCCTTTCATTCTTAACATCCCTAGCCAAGTTTAATTCTAACTGGGCCTTCGGTTTCCTAACCTGGTCCCTAGCTTCCCAGACAATATCCCTGTATTCTTCCCAGGCCGCCTGTCCTTGCTTCCACCTTTTATAAGCCTCTTTTTTCCCTCAAGGTTTCCTCAGCAGCTCCTTATCCATCCAAGGAGGTCTCCTGGTCCTCCTACTGTGCTTCCTTCTAGTCGGGACGCAACACTCCTGAGCCTGTAGCAGGTGAATCTTGAATATCATCCAATAGTCTTGGGCTCCCCTGACCTCTAGGGCTATATGCCATGGAACCTTACTGAGCAAGTTCCTGAAGAGGCCAAAGTCTGCTCTGTTGAAGTCCAGGGCAGTGAGTTTGCCGCACACTCTTCTCACTGTCCTGAGGATCTCAAGCTTGTCCATCTCCTGATTGCATTACATTACAGGCATCCCTGCCTCTGTATCAGGACTGCTGGGTTTTCATCTTCACTTGTGAAAAAGGAGTGAGGCAAGTAGTTGGGGTATCTCTATTCGAGAAGAAAACAATAGCTGTGCCAACAGAAAGTTGGAGTTTCCTCTTCACTAGACAGAGACTGTTGTGGTGATGGCCAGCATTACTTCACAACTGGATTTCCATGAACTATTTCAGTGTTCTCAATCTGATCAAAATTTGCATTGAATATGATTAGTTTAAAATAGCTACAGTAATAATGCAGTATAGCAAATGAAAAAAAAAAGGGCTTGACACAAAAGAATTATCATTCTTCACATAAGATTTATCATACTACATGCTGCTGATTCTGTGGGCAGTTTCTTCTATGGCTTCACTTTGAACTCAGTCACTCTGAGTGTATCTCACAAATGAAGCCTAGCTCCACTTCGATTCTGAACATAAATGCATTTACAATGTAGGAAACCCAGTGCATGCATAACCAATTTAAATGCAATTTAAATACTATTATGGGGGTGAAGCATAATTAATTTTAAAATCATATTTAAGTGTTTTTTAGTTTGTGATCTCCTGCCTCATTTAACGTGAAGAGAACATCACTAAATCATTTACTTTGCACATAGGGGAGGCTTACTTTCTGCTCAAGTGTTTAGCATTTTTATTCCTTTTTGTTATGTTTTTTAAACCAGAAGATTTTCCACTGTTGCCATGATTACACTGTAAACTGTTTAAAAGCCCCTGTTCTCAAAAGAATCCTGCAGAAATGCTGAAGCTCTGACTCACTTCAATTTAGCAGCTTTGTCAAATTTCTCTAGCTTGAAACACGATGAAGCAAATTAGTGACAAGCATTCAGTGTTCTGCTCTTATAAGGCCTATAAACATTTTGGTTTGTATGCATAGCAGAAAATCTCAGGCAGCTGAAATAAATCCAGAGTTTAAAGGGGGAGATTTTCCAGAGATGAATGCAACAGATCATGGTGCATGATGGTCTCAGGTATATGATGATGGTAGCATTACAACACAGACATGTAAGTGGAATTAACAACTGTAAACAAGTATGAGTTGAAAGGCTAAAATTACACAGATGAAGTCTTAACTTTCCTTTATTGGCCAGTGAATACTGTACACAAGCATGAAGCATGGCACCACCCCACGCTTAAGTGCTGATAGAAAGCACACAAGTGTGTATACAAATTGCCATTTAAGCCAGTGTTCAACAATGATGGAATTAAAGTGCCAACATTAAGAACATTTTCTTAGCACAAGATAAGCTGTTTTCTGGTTTGGGTCCTCAGATTACTCTTTCCCTAAGATTAAAAAGCATGGGACAGATTAAAAAACACTTCATGTGACCAGAAGTTGCCAGTTTTTCTTGTACTGTAGTTCAGATCTCTCAAAGTTCATAATGTATGATTGTTGTCATGAAAACATCACAATTTACCATCAGACACTGAAAATAGTGTAGGATCCATTGGAATGAGAGCCCCAAAGGGCACAGACTGTATATTTAGGTGCATAAAATTTCCACTCATTTTTTTCAGTTCATTTTTTAGCATAGAAGACAAGATTTAACCCCCTGAAAAAAATGGGAGCTAGATTTTCTTTTGTCTGTAATATATATCTTACTGGAAATATTAAAGGCAATTCAGAATTATTGTCTTCAACTGGTAGTACAAAAATAGACATTAAATATCTGCATGTGCACAAATATCTGCTGGTTCAGGCAATTCACTTTCTGCTTGCATATATTGCTTTGCACAATATATATGTAACACTGAGGGAACCTCTTTGTAAACAATCATCAATAAACACACCAAGCCTTGACCCTGCCCCAGTGCAGTCTTCTGGCACATTTCTACGGCTTTAATAAACCCAGGGTTCCCTCCATGGTATTTCTCAGGAGCATTCACTGTAATTGTCCTATTCATCCTCTCTCTAAAAAACAATGCACAAATGAGAAGTGATATTGAGGATTTTAAATGTACTTTATGCTGCCTTGTCCTATGTTCCCCTCATTTTATTCATTAAGTAGCTTTAGGCTCAGTATTTTGGTGAAACTGCCAAGAAGTCTTGCTGCTGCAGGAAGCAGAGATGATTCATGAGGTAGCCCTCTTTCCTTCCCACATGTCTGAAAGACAGAACTGCAGAAGTTTGCTATTTTCCAGATGAAATACAAGTTTAAAGGAGATTCATTCCCAAAACCCTTGCAGCAGGCCTCACAATGTTAATCCTGGTGTCCTAGCCAAACTCCAGCCTGGGTGATTACAATGTGTCTGTTGAAATTCTCTCTGTAGTCTCAATTGGCTATGTCACTCTTCCAGCTTATAAAAACTATTGTGTAATGTTGTTAATTTATTTCACTAGAAGCAGTAAATTTCATTTGTGTTTAAAATATCCTCCATATTTCTGAACAGTACATACTTGAAGAATTTTTCAGAATGCTATTTTATGCAGTTTCTGTAGCACCTTCTCCATAGGCCTCCATGTTTATTCAGGCTAAGGTTACATGGTTGGTTGCAATACTGCATAGCCCTATTTAAGAAGCCTGCAGTCACCAGCGCTACCATATCCTCATTTCTGCCCACTAGCTCCACTGCTCTGTTACATGGCACAGTAGCTGAAGGAATACATCTGCTGAAAGAGATTATTTCCTTTTCTGTAGATTGTAAGTTGGTCAAGGACTCAGCCAACAGTTGTACTGACACAGTTATGGGACTGATTAGATAGAGAATGATTAAATCATCATTGCCACAGGAGAAATGCTGTGTAACTTGGCATAAGCAAACTAGTGCAGGAAAAAGGGAAGAGTGGTCCTCCAATGAGGACATCTGTCAGAAGCAGTGGTTTTGCAGAAGGGTGGATTTAGATCACCTGAGAAAATAATAAAACATTCACCATTTGAATGTCTCTAGCTGTAACCTTCTGCATGCAGGTTTTAAAGACAAAATACATTGACTATGACAGAAAAGGGCTCTTCCACTGACTGGAACAGCTCAAGTTAGAGTCCTTCCTTGCCCTGATGTGGAGCAATAACAATGTGAAGCTGTTTTTTCTCCTTATAAGGGTAGAGTTGTCTGGTGGCATATATTGTTCTAGAAAAAATATTACTACCTAACATAATTCATAATTAAACTGAAGATACCATAGGTGCTTGAAATAGTCAGCATTTGTTGACATTACAGGCTTGGACTGAATTCAGACCATAGAAATGGGAAAACCCATGTGAATGCCCTAGTGGTCTGTATTGAGTCAATGGCTTGCAGCTCAATGCACCAAACCTAAGCTTTCTTTGCAAACCATCATATGGTTCGGGCCTTTGGGCAACGACTACCTAAAGGCAATATTATATTTTTTTTTGAACATCAGATGCCCACAAATACAAAGTCTAATTCAAACTCAATCTATTAGACTTCATTACAAGAATAATAAAATGTCATCCATCTCAGTAACTACACTCAGAATTTTATAGTAGCAGAAGTTACTTGCTTTGCAACACTGCATATTCTTGGGACACTTATATGTGAATTTACTACTTCTTCCATAAAGTAATACCCTGAATTTGAATACTGTGTTAGGTTTTTATATGTCAAAGCATATTGGCCCCTTTTTGCAATACATTTAAATGTTAAATAGTCTCAAGAAATCATTCTGTGCTTATTCCTTTTCAGTTCAAGATGGATTATCCAAATTGATCATACCACAAACACACTCATTAAAAGAGTTCAACATTTATGATGCATCATGTCAAGCAAGGTCATGATTTAATGTAAGCTGATTCATCATAAATTAAGAAGCCAAGGAAAATAACTCCTGAAGGCCAAGGAAAGCATATATTAAAGTAATAGTCTGTAGTGATCTGCACAAAAAAATCTATTGCTGTCCAGCAGTATAGTGGATGTAAGTACAACTGTAAACTAGAAGTACATGTGGTACTTCAAAAGGGACACTTGCCAAAGCTGAAAGCAGCTGTAAGTAAAATAGAATGGGAAAGGAAAAACAGATATGTAATGGTTGTGTAACTAGAAATTGTTTAATTATGCAGTACTCTTCAAACTGCACAGTAGTGTAATCAGGCAGCAAATCTGCTTCATTTAATATTATCCCATAAAAGAAAAGGTGAGAAAGTAACATTTTAAAATATACTAGAGGTGGGTGAAGGGGCAGGAAAGAAAGTGAGGGAGTCAAACAGTAATGGCAGCACAGCATTTATGCATTATGTGTGATGCAACAATGGAATACATTTATAGAAAGTGATGGGAAGTTTCCCAATATGAGTGCAGAAAAGGCAGAATTCTACATCACAGATGTGTATCTTCTAAGTTGTTTTTTTTTGGTTTGTTTTGTTTTTTAAGTAGTGATAGCATACTATCTCATAAAACAGGGCAATATTTTCTCTTTTCCATTTTCTACATTTGTTAATGAGTTCTAACTAGAAGTAAATATTTTAAAGTCTGAGTTTCTACATAAATTTGATCCAAAAACCTTAATAAGAATTGTCTAAGGAACTACTAACACACCAGTAAATTTTGGCACACTTGGGAGCAAGATAATCTTCTCATTTTTTAAAAAAAGTAAACCTGGAAGAAAAAGCAAAATACTAAAAAAGATCTGGAGATCATATTAGAGAACAGTTGGTCAAAACAGAAATAGTCTCTGTTCAGCTGCATGATTCCTATAGTAAATGCAACTCCTCAATGTAAAATACTGAGGAAGGAGAGGTGGAGAAAGGTAGGCTTTAAACACAAGTAGGCAAGGGACATTACTTATGTTTTGGCAGGCCATTACCAGCATATTCTGCTAAATCCACTTCAAAAGTAGGCTGATCAATTTGAAAGGGTTCAGAAAAGAGTCATAAAAATGACTTAAGGTCTGGAAAACAAATTCATGCTATTCCACACAGATTTTAAACAAGAAGGATGGTTAAATAATAAAATATCTATAATCCTTGTGATGCAAGTGGGCCTTTGAATCTTCCATCAACTCAGATTGCTAGCAGTTCTCTAAATTAGTATCAGGTTAATTACTGGCACAGACGCTACTTCTGCGTGTGCTGAATACGATGGATCACCCTTCACAGCCAGCTGGCACACTCAGTACAGGAATACACAGTGCTCAAGTCAAAATAGATAGGGATGAAACTCAACCACCCTGTTACTTTGCTTTCCACAGGTAACCAATGACATTAGCTTTCTTCCCATAATAAGTCTGTTACACAGGAATCTTGTCCTTGTTCTGGCTTGCTGAGGGCCTGGGTTTTTGGCAGGGTGAGGGAGGGTAATGAGGGGCAAGAAGGGAGCTGTGCATGCGACATTTGTGCTAATTATCTCTCTCAATTCTGCATGTGTATATGTGGGTTAAACATCAACATACACACAATCTCTATAGAGTAAATTGGTTTTGCATCCCCATGCACCATATTAAAATGTGTATCAAAGTATAGGTTAAATGTTTTGTGCAACAACATGGTTTAGCCTTAGCCACAAGATGCGCTGTCGGAAGAAAAGTCTCTGCAAAATTAGAGTGAAACTTATGCTGTAACTGAAACGCCTTTTTGTATAAGCATGTTTTCATTCACTGAGATCTAAGAGATCATCTTCAAACATTATGCTTTGAAAAATAAATCAATAAGTGTAGGGATTTCCTTAAGCATGACATTTTCTTAGCATACAAGCTAAGTGTATTGATGTGGGTAATCAGCAAATACAGATTATGTGAATTTCATGAACAGGGTTCTGAAATATGCAGGTGAGATATGATTCATGTTAAAAAGAATGTGATATTCACATATGGACCCTTTCTTCCCTTTTTTAATCTTTTCTATATCGCAACAATTGTTTGAAAAAACTTTTTTTTTTTTTTGTGGGGAAAGTGTTAATCACATCAGAATTGAGTTAAAATTTCCTGATTTTCTCCCTTAAATTTTATTTCCAGACTGGGAGGAGGGGGAACTAATAGACTTCTTTTATTTATTCTGCTATGTGTGAAGTTGCAGAAAATGAAACTTTTACCCTGTTCTGATTAATTATTGGCCATCTTGGAGCTCTGTTGAGTCAGGTGACAGTGTGGAATACCCATTTCTCAGGAAACCCCCATTCCTCCCTCAAAAGGGGCCACTCACTGAAAATCCCTTCACAGTCTGCTACAAAAGCTTTTCTGCTATTCTTCTTCACAATAATATATATTTTACCCTTCTGAGATGAAAAGACGAAGGGGCTCAAGCTAAGAAAAGTTGACCAGGAGGCTGGTGACAGCAGTCACTTGAGATCCTTTCAGAGATGCTCTCAAGCATAAATATTTAATCTCCTTCGTTCCCCCTAGTGTGAATAATTTTTTTCCCCCTTCAAGTATCAAAACAAAGTTATTGAAATGCATATAACCCTGATATTTGATCCATGGCCTCTAAGGGTCAAATACACACTGACCAAGCTCTTAAAGCCTGCAGAACTTTCAGGTGGTCACTTTGCACACACCAGCTCATCAATCAAGCAATAATCAGCAGGACAAATGGGGGAAGATGCTGGTACAGACTACTTAAAAGGCCTGGGCAGCTGGTCCACTTCAAGAGTCCTCTTTATATGGTTTCAGCCTTTAGCCCTCAATGTTTGAAGGGAATTAAATACACTTGCTAGTTTCAATAGTTTATCCCCACATCTGTTTGCATTGGCAAACAAAACTGTTCTTGCTTCAGCATCCCTCTTCTAACATTTGGATCACTTCTTCTGAATTAAGAAATGCCCTCAAAACACATAAGCGATTTCAGTTTTCATTTAAGGTATGCCACACATCCAATCTCCCTGCCTCATTTTGTCTTTGTAATAACTGCTTTGGTAGAAGCTGCAGACAGAAAGAGACACATTTATCCTGAAAAACTTGCTCATCACAGAAATAGATTATAATAAACTGCATTGAGATCATTGCCCCAAGTTAAAACATTACTGTACACATATCTTGAACTGGGCTTGTATTTATTTTCTTGGGCTGTTGGTCATGTTGATGACAAGCTAGTAGAAATTCTGAAATGTTGATCACATCTGTTTATCAAGTAATATGCAGTGATTATTCTTAGCTTTTCAATAGAGGAGGATGAATTGGTTGGCAAAGTATAAAATCATTCTGTCTCTCACCAAGGAACAAGCAAAACTGACAACCTCCTCCACTCCCAGTATGTCATAATTAGAAATTAGAGCTGCATCAAACTGCTCGCTACAGCTGTAAACTCTGGCAAAAGAAAAAACCCTCAAAAACTCTGTCATTTACTTAATAGGCTTCCTATTTACTGTGAGCATGCTGAAATTAGGGATTGGGCTTTAACTCAAGCAGAGAACAGGATATTTCCAAGAATTCCTGGAGGTTAAAAAACTGCTTAAAAGTGTCTGTCTTTCTCTAATTATTTTATTATATTTAAGAATGAAATTAAAAAAGGGTTTGAATTCCTAGAATTAAGAAATGAAAACATGGCATAAAGTACACAATGAATGCATAACTTAAAAATGCAATCTAGGAAACTGGAAACCAGAATGAGAATATTCAAGCACCAGATCTTAGAGGAACTTTGGAAAACTATTTCCTTCTGAAATTAAGTTGTTATATTCTGGATGAGTGTCACATGTGTGTGGCTGTTTTTGAAGGAAACCAGAAGGAAAAAAAGTTACTATTTTCCCTCAAAATGCCATTATCAGGAAAAAAAAAAAAGAATTAAAGCAGATATCCCATTAAATAAAAATAAGAAATAATAATGTGAAAATGGAAACTCAGAAGACATTCAAGCCACAGAACTGCCAGCCTAACATCCTCAATTGCTGTGGAGATCAACCCATAAATAAAAAAACATCATGGGCAGAGATCTGGGGGTTTTGTTGGTTTTTTTTTTTTTTTTGTTTGTTTTTTTAAATTTTTGAGTTTGGGTTTTGATTTTCCTTTATGGTTAACATGCAGACACAGTCTGTAGAGTCCATAGACACCATCACAGTGATGATGGGATGCCTATGTTCTACCCTGAGTACAGGAGTGGCTTTGGGGCACAAAATGGTAACTTTCATCAGAGACGTGAATGTGTATCTGTGAGATTGCCCAAAAGGCTTTGACACACAAGTCTTGTCTTACCTTGGTAAATTAAAATATGAAAGGGAAGATTCCCAACTATCAGACACAGATATTAATCCTTTCTTACAACAACCTGCAAGCTTTTGGCCCAGGCTATCTAGCATTGCCTTAAACCCCTCTGAAACGTAGCTTGGGAACAGCTGTGGGATAGGGAACCTTCCCAATGGGCAGATTGGATGGATCTAATCTGTTCTGCAAGCAAAGTGAATATACTAGCAGGGACAGGTTGGTCGACACACAGCTCCCACTAGTCATAGCACATGCAATAAAACCCATTTTTTGTCACTACTGAGGGTTGTTTGTTGTTGACTTCATTCTGTTGATTTGTTTTAGAGAGAGAGAGAAAGACAGAGAGAAGTAGGGTAATCTTAGGCTTCCAAAAATTTTTTGTCTATAAATTAGTTATAAGCCTGTTGAATAGCCTATCACCAAAAGTAAGCTATTTACTTAAAGGCTACAATGATTTCATTAGCTGTTTTTGTTTCTGTTGTTTTGGAGAAGTGTGTTGGTTAGGATCTGAGTGAAGGAAAGAGTAAACTGTAATGGCAATAATACAACCATGGTAATATAAATGTTGAAGTAAGTTTGTAAGAGTGTGATTTCTGTAGTCCATATGGTTTAGCAAGGTTGATGAAAATGTAGAGTACAAAAAGTATAAAAATATGAAAAGAGTAGGTTATAAAAATTTTTCTCAGTGCAAGTATTTATTTCTTTTGTCATCAAGCTCTCATGCTCTGATACTTCTTATGACAGAAAAGCAAGATAACAACCTAACTGAACACTGAATTTAGCAATAAAGAGTATTAAATGCAATCTGCATTTCCACTGAATTTATCTGAAATCTGGCATTAACAAGTAAAAGTCATGATTGTATTGAGCAGGCCATATTTTTTTATTTTACCTTTTGGAATAAGATGGCTAAGACTTTGCTGAGCCAGTTGGACCCATTACTAAGTGGTGCCTCACAAGCTGAATAAAAAAATATCCGATCATAACTGCTAGATGTAACAGGTGACCTTACACGCACAGGATGAGGTGGCAAGCGTATGAAATTAATGTCACTGTCAAGCTGTTTGTAATTCAAGCCGTCCGCCTGGGGGCCCAGCTTTGCAAATGGGCACATAATCAAATAGAAAGGAGGCAAAGGCAGGGGGTAGGAAAAAGGGTAAATAGCCCTTTTTTCCTGTCACTTCTGCCATGGGTCCTCAGCAGCTCCTCTGCTCCCGGCTGACTGGGGAATAAGGAATCCAACATCTGTGCGATGTGAGGCAAAGCTGTACCCGTGCTAATGCTGTGCAAAGCACAGAGAATGCCAGCTTCCCAGCTGCTCTACTTCAGGTGAGCCAGGAAAAGCCATGAAAAAGAGATAATCCAAAGTGTGATAAGCCAGGTACTGCATGTCAGTGAACTGGATTGTCTTGCTGGGCATTAGCTGTGCTGTGTGACATGTCATTTGCTTATCTGGTCTCTGTTGCTTGGATAAATCTTCCAGGAATCAGGGACTGTTCACCAGGCCATTTTTTTTTTTTTTACTAGAGATTTCATCACTCTGCTGAAAAGCGCATAAGTATTTACTCTTGTTCAAGTCATGCCATCCAAATTACACAACCTCTAGTGAAGACAAAGTTAATTGTGAGCGGGCAGACTCACTCACGATACTTCTGTTGCCTGATACTATTAGTTAATGGACAAAATATAGCATGTCCCTGAAAAAAGTTTAAAACCAAAAATGTCAAAAAAAAAAAAAAAAAAAACCAGCAGAAAATAGTTTTTCTGCTGTTTAAAGAAGCATCAAGTGTTTTAACTTCAGGCTCTGTAAATCAGAGTTACTTCAGGTTTTGCATACATGTGTATCATTTTAGATAAGGCAATGAAACATGAGTCATATCTGTAAATATCAAAAGCAAGACTGTTGCATTGATTTAAGGCAGGGGAAGCACCAGTTTAAGTTTAAGAGCTGTTTTAGTCCTTATTTTCTGTGGTACGAACTCTGCATTTACAATCCTTCCTGCACCCTCTACTATTCATTCACACAGTAATATATTTTAGCAATATGTATCTCATTTTTGAAACTTTTTATTTAGAGAATTTTAATTCTCTCTGGAATGTTCAGTCTTGGTATTTTCAGTGATGCAAGGGGAAATTTGTGGACTATTTACAAGATTCAGATTCTAAACATGTAGCTGATGTCTGTTTGGTTTTCTTTTTTTCAAATGACTTTTCAGAAAAGCACATGGTTTTTTTCCTTATATATTTTACTACTCCCATGCCCATTCTCCTTATGGATGGAGAAGCTTGCTCTGCTGTCAGAAATACCATTGGGGCTACATTTCCTATTGGGCTTTGTTCATTCACCCCCCCACTCCCCACCCCTTCACCCCCCCGCCTCCCAGACTCCAGTAAAATACACTGCAGTGTTTGGGATTTCCCATTCATCCCCATTAAAACAAAGCCAGCAACGTTTCCCCCACCAAACTGTGTGCCTGTTTTGAAGAGCAGCAGCCACCGGCTCTGGTTTTGTGGGGGATGAAAAGAGGGCATCGCAGCTGTAAGGCAGCGCAGACGTGTGAAATGGGTTTCACACGCTGCTCAGCTACCAGTGGGGTGGCCATGTATGATTCAGTCTGTGCTAAGTCAAGAAAAGGAAAAGCCTTCAAAGCCACGCCAGCCATCACCTCTTACAAACCCTAAGTACCCCTTTTGACTGCCGTTGCTTTGCTGAAAATAACACATTTAGTCATTTGTCATAATTATAAGAGTCCCAGTGACAAGGAATGCGGGCCGCCTTTTAGCGCTGCCAGGCCTGTGATAATGCAGCCAGCGGGGGACGGCTGCTGCCAGCAAACTGCGGTCACCGTGCCAGCGACGCTCCTGACGTAAGGTCATGCATGACCTCTGCAAGCAGTTCATCCCAGATGATTGATCCGCTCACAGCAAAACTAATAATTACATAGCTCTTCATTGCCATTCATCTTCGTAACATGAAATTTATCCTGGTGCGAAGGACTCAGGCCAGGCTGGAGTAAACTGTTGAGCCAGAAGCCTACTAAAGCCCCAGAGATGCAACTCAAACTGTTTCATCTCCATCCCCTGCCCCACTCCTCTTTAACTTCTTGCTTTCTGCAGGTATTTCCCCAAAGACAAATGAACAACATAATCTTCTGTGTTCATGTGTATTATTTCAGTATTTCCATTTTGTATTTCTAAGTGTAATATACAAAACTCAACCAAACTTATTCTGTTTGCTTTCTCCAGACACCCTCAGTGTGCACATGTTACTGTTATAGCATGTTTCTGTGACTCATAAATCTCTATTTTTTTACTGATATCCATTTAAACACCTTTTTAATAAGAAGAACATAAATATACTTTTCCAATCCCTGTCAGTTACCTAGGCTCCTCAAGGTTTTTTGCAGCAAACATTGCTTTCTCACACATGGAAAAGACCTTTTGCCCCCACTCAAACAAATTCAGAGCCCTTCAGAAGTGTGAGTGCAGACTCCTGCAGGGATTGCTGCACTTGCCAGAAAACTTCATCAGGAAAACATACTCACCATGTAAATATGGGGAGGCACACATCAAGGCAGCAGAAGTGAAAACTTTCTGCTGAGGGTGTGTGTGAAGTGTATCTCTTTCACCTGGAGCTATCTCTAGATCCCTATGGAAGGAGTGAAAGAATGGAAGTGGAATAATTTGAATTTCCACATTTCCACACACCCCAGCCAGCAAGCAAGCACCTATCAACAGGGGCTTTGTTTTCCAGTGAAGTACCAGTGAACATCCTGAACTTGCACTTGGGAGAGGTAACATGAGATAAAAATCGTGTATACACAAACATTCCCAGAGTTAATTCTAAACAAGGGCTTCAGGACACAGTCACCACATTCTGAAATGCTTAGAGACCTGTCTGCTTTGAGCTGATGTCTCTTAATCTTTTATACCAAAGCAACAACTGACTGCCAGGGTGTTCTATTCCTCTGCACCCTACAGACTAAGATGTAGAAAAAATGTGTATATACAAACTAAGGAAGAAAAGAGTCCTAGCAAACCCTTTCTTTGTGTTTTTTGGGATGCAGTTTACATATACCTGAGCATGTCTTAATGGGGAGCCAGAAGTGTTCTGGACAGCTGAACAATTCTGACAGCCTAATTTTAGGAATCACCTCTGATCGATAAGACAGAAATATCACATTTGAATCTTTATTTACTTGAATTACTCACATCTGAATCTCTCATTTACCAAGTAGGGAGCAGGCTCTGATGTTTGCTCTCTTATTGTGTGGAAAACTCTTCCAACTCTATTTACAAATCTTCAGTTAGCAAAATTTGTTGGTAATTATCTAGCACTGAATAGCATATTCTTCTGAGAATAGTCAGTTAAATTAGCCTACTTGTGAAACAATGTCTTGGTTTACACAAGTAAACATTTCGGACTTAGAAACCATGCTATTGATAACTTGGTGGCTAAATCCTTACGGCTTTACTTGTTTTATTTTGTGTAGCCTATTTCTTTGTCCAATCTGCTGTTACATTCACAAGTAGCATCCTTAAAACGTCTGAAGTCAGGACTCCCAAGATCTTGCCCTATGCTAGGAATATCTCTTAAGATGTTACCAGGCAAGCAGCCTTAAGTGAGAAGAAACACACAAAGACCAAAGAATAAGCTTTGTTCACGATAGCAAAACTGCCATCTGCTCAAAGGATCCAGCTTTACCCTCCCAAGTTTGTTTCATTTCGCTGATTACACTACTTTCTTGTAGCTCATCTACAGTGAATAAAATTTTCTTTTAATTTAAAAAGAGGTCTCGTGATCTATTTTTACTGCAAGGAAAACAACTGATTTCCCCTCCCCCTAGCAAAAAACAGTGCAGGAACCCAGTCCCTGGCAGCTGCTGCTGACTTTAAGCACCATATATAAAGTATTAAACCACCCACTTTATGTTCTAATAACATTAACAGTCTCACATGAACCAGGACATTCAGGTTAAAGCTAAAATTCTCTCCTTAAGTCACCACATTGTGTCTAGGTACAGTATTGCAGCACTTAATCAGGGGGCCTCAGAGCAGTGGGGGGTTCATACCATATGTGCTATAATACCTAAGCACAGCGGGGTGAGTTAAGGACAGAGTTTTAGACTTAACTCTGAATTTCTTAGGTTCTGCTAGTCCCATGCTTAATGTTTTTGGAAAAAAAAAAAAAAAAAAAAAAAAAAAATATAGGAGACTGGGGAGGAG
>NDXB01007100.1:23415-35943 GCA_002631895.1 Agapornis roseicollis
AAAAAAAAAAAAAAGCATTCTATGTGTCTGGGGAGTTACTTTCCTCTTTAAAAAACCCAACAAACCAATAACAGAAAATATGTCGTGAAGGATAGTGCACAAGTGAGGGTGACTTCTCAAGAAAAGATGAAAATAGGTATCCAATGCCAACCATCTACAATGATAGCCTGGCCATGTTGATATTCTACAAACATTTATGCAGCTTTCAAACACATGAACTTAGTCCAGATGTCTAATAAAGCTATATTAAAAATACTGTTCCAACATGAACTTTATAGTTCTTAAACCATTTACTTTAATTATATTGTGTTTGATATCTTAGCATCTTCCAGGACACAGCCTAGAGTTTAGATAGTACTGCAAAATACATTCTCTAATGAGATGCTTACAGTTTAAAAATCAGTGCTATTTGTGCTAGATTTGTACTTCTTCGTGGCACCCCTGTTAGCAAATATGTATTTGCTATGTATTGAACAATTTTCAGATTCAAAATTGATCCTCATAGAAACCCCATAAAACAATCTGCAAGAAGGTGAGAAGATTAAAGTTGCCAGTGTAACACTGAATTTTCCTAGGGCAGCTCTACATACACCTACTGGTATTGTGGAAAGACCAAAACACGTACCCTTTATTTCTTCTAATGTAACAGCAGATAAAAGATATTTAAACATACAGCACCTGCACATTCAAATCTGAAAAGACCAACAACCAATCAAAGTTGAACCAAAACTGTACAGCTAGTATTAGTTTCTGGAAACAACACTTCTACAAAGTGCATCTCGTCTGTGTTTAGCGTGATTTCCTACTGTTTGTTAAACAGTTTTCAGTCCCATCTAGGCGCGTACTATTCGTACAGCAAAGTGGCAAAGTAAATTTCCACAGTACATCCTACTTACCTTCTCCTCAAAAGAAATTCACTGGCCTTTGAGTCAAGGTCCATTTTCACAAGTAGAGGGTAAATCCTTTGCCAGAATTATTTATTATGGTCGCAGCATCTGCAAGTGAAATCAAATGAATATAAAATGGGCAACATCCAGGGAGTGTTACCCTTCTCTCACTAAGGCAGGCTTGGTGGAAGGTCTGATATAATATATCGTACCTTGGTGAAAAACCATCAACTCACCTGATGATTTTTTAATGTGGGAAAGCAGCAAGGTCTAGAGGGAATGTTTGAGAGAGGCATGTGAAACATACTCTCAAGAGTAACCCCCAGTGAAAATACAAGTTCACCTCTTCAGAGAAAAGCTCATTAAAAACTGGCAGATCTCAGTGGTTTTATTGCAAACCAATCAACCTGAACCTGTAAAGGAGTCTGACCTCACCCAGATTCATGGGTCTTCTATTTTTGACTTTACCTGCTACTGATAAGAATTGATTTCAAAGGTTCTAAAATTAGCTCTGTGCATCAAAGGATGGTTATAGCATGTCTTGGCAATGTTGCAGTTTTACACGTTTTGCTGTTCTGTGTGTGTTCTCTAATTGGAAAAGTGTAACCCTTAAATCCAGGAATTGGTGACTGAGTTAACTTTCCTCTTGAAGAAGTGCTTGGAAATTGACTTCCTCATAAGTGAGGTTTTTCCCTCGAATGCAGGTGGAAACCAGAGTGTAGTTCTCATAAAGTTAACAAGGTCACTTTGCTGGGCTCAGGCCTCATGTAATTTAAGTCACCTATTGCCAATGAAGGTAGGTAACATTCTCTGCCACTACAGATCACTCCTCTGAAACCAGAGCAGTGATTGTTAGCAGTATTAACCCACCAAAACCAAACGGATTAAAAATGTCCTAAACAATCAGAAACTGAAGAAATTAAAAAAAAAAAATAAAAATTATCTAAATGCTCATTTAGCAGTGTAATAAAATGAACATGTATGTTGGGAAATGATTCTGTGCTTTTCCATTTAAGTGTTTTGTACTGGAAGATGTAAACATATTCATAACAACATCAACACAGGCAGGGAGTACCAAAACCAAGGACATCATACTGTTACCAACCCAGAAAGAAGGTACCCCTATGTCTTGTTTTTATCCTTAACACCTTTTAGCTTCTTTTTCTCACATGTCTACCCTCCCTGCTTTTAGGCTGGAAGAAGCTGTGAAGTGGTAAAAGGAGTTTGTGCTCATAAAGGTTTGATGACTCCACCATCTGGCTGGGAACTCTCATAAAGGAAGCCCTGCAGAGGTTAAGGAGGTCAGAAACTACACAAGCTGGGGCTGAGGTGGGTCCCGGCACTCCTCTAACTGGCACCCAAATTTTATTCAACCGGTTGCAAGGTGCTCTCATCAACCTCCATAGAAAAGCATCTCCATGGACTGCTGACAAACATAACTTCTTTCTCTTGTTCATTCTTCTAACTCTGTGGAAATTTAAAGGCAATGTCTCTGCCCATATCCCATTGTAATCAATTCCATCCTCTCCCAGTGCTCAGCTCATTAACAAGTGACCTGAAGGCAGGGGAAAAAAACCCACAACTTTTGTATAATGGAGCCTTGCTGTGTAGAGACTATAAAAGTAAACAGGCCTGGTTTACTTAAATAATAATAATAAAAAAACCCCAACCTCCTCCCAAACAAACCCCAAAAACTAAAGAGCAGAAGAAAAAATACAAAAAATACTCTCTTAAACACTTAAGATACCCAATGTTAGAAATTATCTACATGACAGATATCTGTTCTTGCATTTGAAAATTATTTTTCCCTTCCAGAAGTGTTATCTAGAGCTGTAACTGTTTACACAACAATTCTGTGCTATGTGCCCCCAAAACATATATTTGAAACCTGTACACACAAAGTTATAGTATTCTGCTGTACTGACTGCCCTGGCAGCAGATAAGTACCCAGCATCAGGTTTATGAATTGCAGGCTTCATTAGTCTTAAAATGGTAACAAAGGAAGATGCGTCCTAAAAAGTGTCATCCTTCATCTGAGAGGGTAGTGCCTGACACATTAGGAATCTATATGCTCAATTAACCACTGGCAGGCTCATTTTTTCTGTGCCTCTCACTCAGCTTCTCCCCCCACCCCTTCTCCTAAGCACTCCACACTTCCTTCTGACTGAATCCTTCAGCCCTTCCATAGATAGCCCTGACTGTATGCAAATGCTCAGCTACAGGGCTGGTTGAGGGATTACTTTTGGCTGCTACTTGTTCTCTCTCAACCAATTTCTAGTGAACGGCCAAAGAATGTTACTGCTATGTTTTGCTTTTGATTACCAAAAGGGAATACATTCAGATTCTTATGCCATTTAAAGTTTGTTCACAAGTTCAGAATCTTTGGAAATCAACATAGTTTAAAGCTTAAACTGTAATTTGTATTCATGATTCTTGAGATCAAGAACACTTTCTGAAGAAGCAAAGTATGTTTCTTTTATATAAAAAACAATAGTTTTATCAATCTGATATCAGCTTGTGAATCTAACATTTTAATCTGTCCATGATTTTATTTGTTTGTTGGTTTTCTTTATTTTTTCCCCCATTACTTAAATATACCATTAATTATTTGAGTAGCCTTACTGAAATAATTTCAGCAGTCAAAATGTTGGGGGAATAAAGATGGGGGAAAAAAAAACAAAATAAGAGAGGGAAAGTTAACAGGTAGGGAACACAGCCAATCGGAACAGAAAGCCAGTGTCCTAAATGGTTAATCCTCCATAACTATTAGCATACACATGATTAACTGTATAGTAGACCTGATTAAGTGTGTCTGTACATTATGCTAATCCCTGCATGCTGATTGGCTGACCTGATTAATGGTACACCAGGTTTTGTACAGTGATGGAAGGACTATGTGCTGGTCTCACAGACTCTCTGCAAAGAAAACTGTGGAAAATAAGGGAGCAGTGTGCAGCTAGTTACCCAATGCACAGCAAAAAAACAGGATGAGAGGAAGAGGTTGTGCTGCTTGTATCTGGACACAAACTTTGAGACATGAAGTTTAAAAGAATGAAATTGCTTTTAAAGTTTTGCTTCCTAAAATTTAAGTCTGGTTTTGGATGCAGGTCAGATATTTACTTATTCCTGAGTTTGTCTGTGCTTCAACCTGTCTATCTCCCAGCACACATATGCATGGGAACCTACCACAGGACATTATAAGCAGTCTGCACTAACTGCCTTTAAAGGTCTTTCCAGAAAACTGTATAACACCAGTCTTGTGCTTTTGTATCTTGCTGAATGCACAGAATATGTAATTTTCAACCACACTTGTAATGCAACTAATTTCAGATAGCTTTTAAGGACTGATTCAAAGTATTTCTGAAGTCTCCAGAGGATATGAAGTCTCTAGAGGAGACAACGTTTTTGGGACTTAGTGGTTAAGTGTTCTAAAGATAAGCACTTGAAAATGCAATTCATTGATGCCTCCACTCTGAATGCTTGTAAAAACAGATGATGTATATTTAGCTATACGCTCCTGCTTGTTATTGAGTTATTGACAGTGAAAGTCAGCAGTCTTATTAAGCTGAAAGGACTTGCTAAATGGCTTCAATAGAAGCTTAATGTTTAGACAAAGAAGTTAAAACAGACCCATGCTTTGTCTCTTTCTCCACCAAACACACCCTGGTCTACGTATGTAGACATCTAGCATAAAAAAAGGTAAAAATGCATGTTCATATCAGTGTAAAAGTATAGACTGTCTAGAAAATCTGTGTACTATTGATACACACCATTTATTTTAGGTCAGGTGCACAAACTTTTATAGCCATATACATTTATCCAGAGCAACTTCAGCGGATTAAATCTCTGGCGTTTAAAGTGCTGAATAGCTTTTCTTGAGTTACTTGAATGAGGTATTCATGTGAGGTCAATCTAGTTATAACGGGTCAAATTTACCAGCTGCTGTTGGCATGAGGTTGGTCTGTGACAGTAAGTCCAGAATTGTTCCAACAAAATGAGGTTCCCACTAAGAAATATAGAAGGGATGGGCTGTTAGTACTCTTCATGTCCTTCCTTGGGTGAATTCCTTCATAGCCTGTAACTGAAGACCTGTGGAAACGTGTTCATTGAACACTGGCAGTACTGGTGTGAGAGACTGGCTCAGCCCTTCTGTTTTATCTCATGATGCTAGTCATGGCATCATGTCTGTAAGCACCTGTTTTACACAAAGATAACCAAGAGAGAATACAAACCAATAATGACATGTGTTACAATGATACTGCTGAGGTGTTTTTAATTGGTTAAGTTTTATTAAGTTAAGCTGTTATTATTAATTCTTATTTAGTTCTGTAATTATTTTTTTTTAATTATTCAAGGGATGTTTATTTTCATTATTAGTAATAGGTTCCTAGATGCTTAAGCTAGCTATATAATATAACAGAATAGTAACTGTCTCACAGTGAGGACAGTTCTGTCTAGATCCAGCCAATATGAAATGCTGGAGAAGTAAGTATGTTTTAAACAGGTCTTTCTGGCCAATGGAGACCTAACTTGGGTGGAAGTCCTTTTTTTATCTTCCTGTGGCCTGCAGCCCAGAAACTTTAATTAAAGGTATTTTTCTCTATCTGCTGCTTGCATAGAGCAAGCTCATTCTTTTAAAGCATGGTAGCGATGGAAGGGTGGTGCCCCATCATTTTCACTTGCATGGGTAACAGATCCTTTTAGAAAAAGTGAAATGCGATGTTCTTTAAAGAATTTTTTTAAAAACCACAACTGTTTATTAAGGGCTGGGTAAGCAGCAGATGGGGGGAAAAGGGCAATTCTCTTCCTCTTTCACAAGTATTTCCCTACTTATGCATTTTGCCTTAGACTCTCATTAAAGTGTCATCTCAGTTAAATACTGAGATATGATCTATTTTGTGTGCTTTTGGTCAGAACCTCTTATTTAGAATAGGGCAGAGACTGGTTTGAGTCCCATCAAAGCCCAAGAACCTTAAAGTGCACATCTTTCACCTCTTCAAGGTCTAATACTTTGTGGAGGACAGAAAAGGAATATCTTTCCTGTGATGTGCTATATGACTACACAGGGAGTAATACGCTGAGTCTGAGAAAAAAAGGAAAGTCATGGTCAAGTGTTTTCTTCGAGGAAAGGGCTGCACTCCTGGAACCACTTTAGTACCCTGTCAAATGACTGCTTGACCTTAAGGTGCAAGCCAGGCACCAAGATGCCCAGGTTGTCATCACCTGGGCCTGAAGCTGAACTCCAGGCAGGTAAGAACTTTTCTAAACATCTTGTGAGTCCAGATGTCTCCTAGTTTGACAATAGCTGAGTATCTAGGACCTAGAAGCCTTACTTCACTTTACTTTGGATGTCCGAGTTGCTTCCCATTTCTAGTAAAAGAAATTCATTAAGGTCACAAAATGAAGCAAACAGAAATACAATCCCATATCTCTAAGGAATTCCCTTGTAGCATCAGGGAAGATCACAACTTAATTTGACTTCATACTGACTAAAGTTACCTTTACCAGTATACCAAGCCTACCAGGGCATGCTGCCAGTAAAACTCGCAATCCCTGTGAGTTCCAGCTTCTGCTAAGTGAACTAATTGCCAATGTCTTGCAAAAATACTTAGGCTGATTAGTAGAAATATTTTATAAACAACTACTGAATTTAAGGAAACAGTGTTTTTAAGCTAACATCCAGAGATGTGCAAATTCGGTTCCTTCTTCAGTTTCCTGCAAAAAGAGGTACAACAGTTTGTAACCCTGCTGTATGACAGATAAAGGTGCAAAAGTTACATTTTGCAGTATTTCTTTTAAGGATAGAGTTGATTTATGTCAAAGAAAAGAAGCAGATTACTCACTTAATGTGCCTCTGACATGGTTACAGAAGTTAAACTATAATTTCCTTTGAGAAGTGTGGCATGGAACAAGCATAGATTCATTTTGAATGTGATATTCTGTTTATTAACACAGAGGAGAGTTCATGAGATAGGCATATGAATGTGATTTACCTTTATCAAAAGTTTCTATGAAATAGCCAATGCTTTCTCTGTGTGACTTTTAGCTTTTTTATGTGTTCAAGTGGAAGCACTGCTTTGAATGGATATAGCAAGTACTGTTGATGCAGGTATGAGCAAAGGGTTCTCAGATAGTAATTTACTAAAGAAAAGTCCCCCTCTCTTTACTTCAAAACCTCCCAGCCAGGTTATTAGTTTGCAAAATGTATTAATCTACTGTTTACTGTTCTTGAATCACTACCTTTTCAAAGCCTTTACTCTGTGGTTTAATCCCAGTTATTGAAACCTTATCTGAGTAGCAAGTATGTAGCTTGGCACGCTTCAGTGAAGGAAGAGGCACCGACATGGTTCTGCTGCAAACACCTCAAGGAACTGTTGTGTGTATTTTACAAATGCACAGCTAATACTGCAAGTAGTTTTCTTCCAGTATATTCATTTCAAAACCATCACAATTTGGCTTTGCAGCTTTTTAACTGTGGTTTTACTTGTGTTTAAGAAGGAGTGGTCTAAAGCTTAAAATCAAAGTTTTAGTTTAAAGTAGTAAACCAATCACTTGGTCTGTTATCTATGCACATTTCCAAGATTCCACCAGTCCTGCTGGAAAACATGGTAAGCCAACAATCTTCAGGTATAGCCCAAAGGATATATATATACACTGGCTTCTGTATTTATGCTGTGGTTTTATCAGCCAGTTACTTCTCTACTTCTGAGGTGAAACTTTGTTTTAAAGCATGCTGTTCATCATATTGAGCTTGTTTTCCACCAGAACCCTCAGCTCCATTTCTACAGAGCTGCTGCCCAGTTGGAAGCACTTTTAAATGAAGTATTGAGACCACTTGAGAACATATATATATGAAAGGGAGTACAGAATTTGCTGAAGAACAGAGTATGTATTTCAGGAGTGCAGAAGGAATCTCTAAATTTCCAGTTAGTTTTTCCTAATAAGAACATATGTGAAAAAACGAGAACAATTGCATTGGCACTAATTGAGGGTAATTTTCCTGCAACCAGTAGTCACTCTTGACATGCCAGACAGATCTGCGACCTGAGCTTCCTGATATAGAGCTGTAAGAGGCACTTGCATAGAGTTTCTGGATATAGCCTTCAAGTTTGAGGCTCTAAGGATGTACTTTTTGGTCTGGAAAGGGCAAGGACAGGTATGTTGTTTGCTTTGCAACTTACACACCTAATCAGCTGACATGAAATCCGCCATTTCACCCTGCCAGCTCTCTTACCCTTCCTCTCCCATGTGTGCTATAGCAGCAGAACAGCTGTTCAGCTCCTTTCATCTGGGACTCTGCTTTTGTTTAGCCTTGATGACCACAAATCACATCACTACAAAGGCCATTCTCGTACCAAAGGCTGACAGAAAAACAGATCCACTTCAAGACTCCCATTCAGAAATCCTGGAGAATGAAGTGGAGACTACTGTTTTTCTGGTTCCTATCCCAGATTCTTTTCTAGCCTGTAATCCACTTTTTGCTCATACCTGACAAGGTCCTGCATTGAAACTGAAGCCCCTGTGCTGGCTGTCAGTTGTGGCTAATGTGCTATGCAGGATAGAGGGCGAAAGCAGGTGGTGGTGGAGGTGTAAAAGCAGAGGCTGCAGCCATTGAAATCGTCTCTGTACTAATTGGCAGGAAAAGGACACTGATAGGCATGGATTGTCAAGATGGCTCCTCTGACCCTTCTGCTTAATCCAAATGAGTAATTAATGAGTGTGTTATGATTAGCACTGCAGTAAACTCTTCACTAGACAAATACTTTAAAGCTCTCAGGCTTTAGCTCACCAGCTGATTGCCATTTGGCTAGCAGATTTGTTTCCCTCTGAGAGGCTGAGCACACCCATCAGTTGTGCAGGGGGAGAATATGGCTAAAAAATAAAAATAAGAAATCCTACCAAAATGATACCACAGTGAAACTGGGATTGCATGTTCTCTCAGCAGAGCTGACAAAACAAGTTATAATATATAGGGTTGTTGTGTATCAGGAGCAGTTAGCAGCTGATGAAGTGAAGGAGGAATTGTGTTCTAAGCATCAAAAAATGTAAAATACATACTTAAAGGCTTCTTTTCCTCTAAAAGAATCAGCAAAACAGGAGATAGCCATTAGCTTCCCTTTTTCACCAGAATGTATCAGATGGATTTGTAATGGAAAAGTGTTTGTATCCAACATCTTTAGTGTCTGGCCTGCCAAAAAATACCAGCATCCTGAAGATGGATATGTTTTGATACCAGCAATACCTTGTTTAATTAGGATTCCCCGTTAACTTATGGCTGCTGAGATTTTACAGAAGAAGCTTGTGCATGTGTGGTCAGTTCAGGGAGCAGGGTATTTTCCTCTGCTTTCTCAGTTTAATGTCAGCTGAGGCTGACAGGGCACAGAAGTTACAAGGCAGTCAGTGCAGGAAGACAAGATGCTCTTGCTTCACATCTAGGTAACTTTGAGATGAATGGTAATGGGCCAAGTGGAGAGAACTGAAGATGCATAGAAATCTAAGCAGCCTAACAGCACATTTAGGCAGACATCCACTAGTGAGAAGTACAGGAGAAGAAACCATGCGTTATGCAGCTTACAGACTGTCACCTGTGTGAAAGGGCAAAAAAAAGAGCCAATTTCTGTCTCCACACTTGCCAGTCAGTCACCCTTGGCCAGCTCTGAAGTCATGCAAATTGGAAATGGAATAATTAAATATAGCAAAATAAAATAACCCATTTGCAAAGCACATTTCAGGCTTCCTCAGGCAAGCCTAACTATTTAATGTGCTAATTACACAGATTATAAAGGAGGGAGACATATGACTGCCACCTATCTCTGCCACTGTCCTTAAAACAAATGTAAAGGACAATTAACAACAGATTAGCTCCATGTCCTAGTTTGCCATGTGAGGATGATCACTGACCTTCTCATTTCATCCTCATTAGCGTCTCAGGCCAACAGACCCATTGCTCTTTAATCATCACCCATCATCCTTTGCTTCAACACATGGAAACAAATGATGTGTTGCCAGGAAGGTCAGAGGTCAAATATGAGTTTTGTTGTTGCTGGAGTGCAAACTAGAGGCAATGAGGTCAACTTTGGGGCAAATCTTTGCAGCAGTCTGTTTGAGCAGAGAAGCTATTTTGAATGCATGAAGCATGACACCCACTGTGTTTTTGTTTTCTCTTTGCAGCTGGAATTTACTCAAACATAGTTTTTTGAATTTTCTATTTTTTTAGTGACATGCAAAAAAAAAAAAAAAAAAAACCAACCCCAAAACACAGGGAGAAACAACTGGTGACCCTCTATCTGAGAATGAAAGGTTAAATTGCAAGAGGATGGGATGAGTGTGTCCAAGGTGTCACATGGATTTTTTTTTGCCTTTCGAAGCTGCATGTTGTTCATAAAGTTATGAATGCTGGAAGCTTTTCAGCCTGTATCTCTTCATGCTGCTGCTACTCCAGTGCTACTTTCCAATTTGCCATGGATAGCCTCTGAAGACTGACAGGGCTGAAGGCACCCAGTGCCAGTGTAAATGAGCCCCATTCATTTCTTGCCATGGGCATATGGCATGTCATTGTCCTCAGCCACCGAGGCAGAAGTGATGCAATTTGTTGGCATGTCCTGTCACAGCACAAACTATCTATCCCACTGAGCCCCTAGAAAACAACAGAAGCCAGAAAAGGGCAGCCAAAAACTTCACAGCTTTATCACAAGAACACACATGCACACACCACCCTGGTAAAGAAAAAAAAATATTCCTGTCTTTTTTATTCTGTGGGATTTTTATTTTTTTTTCATTTCTTCAGGGTCTCAAAGGTTACTGTCCAAACCAGTACAAAGCTGATCCTTCTTTTATCTCTCACAAATGAGAATCATGCCTTTTATTTATTCTAATTTAAAAATCTAACTGTAGCCTAAGACAACTGAGCTGCAGAAGTTCAGCATGTTTTCTGTGTAGTGCATTTAGTGAGAAGTCATGAGTTGCAAAGTTACAAAGGTGGTCAAATAGGATAACTTCAAATTGGAGATATGACATTATATACTCCCAAGAAACTATTAAAAACAAAAAATTAAATCACATCCCCTGGCTGAGAAGAGACAAACATTTTTTGGTTCATTTTTGAATTCTCTTAAAACCTGGAGTGATTCGGAATTCATTGCAGAACTTCAGGACTACTTAATGTTAAGTGAAACTGAAGAGAATGAAGGGGGGAAATCCAGCCACAATACAAAGCAACATTAAAGAAAAGGCTGAGCACAGAGAAATTCAAATGTGGGAAAGAGAGATGTAGAAAGAGGTAGGAAAAAATAAAGAGGGTGGAGGGGTGACCAGAGAGCTTCACGGTAAGAGCGAAACCACTGAATTCTGTCTTCTTTTGCACCTGGAATCACAGTTGTAAATGCTACACTGAAAGCAAAGACACTGAAAAAAATAACTGAACAAAGCCAGAAGTACCGCAATGTTGAGAGGCTTTAGATCAACATACAGCAAGTATTGGACTCATCTTCCTGTCCAAAAACCAGCCACCTGTGCCAGTCCATTTTCTGGAGAGACTTCCATTCTTGGTGTTTAATTCAGCATTTCCTACAGTGAGAAAAATATGCTTTCCATTTAAGTCTGTCTTGAAGAAAACGTTGGCTTAAATTAAAGAAACAAACCAAGGTTTTGACATTGAACAAGCCACTTGAAACTCCAGAGTAGTTTGAGGGTTTTCCAAAAGCCCAAATTCTAGCATGTTTCTGAATGCTGCTATTCGTATTTTGCATCTGTAAGGCTTACAGCCTATTTTTGCCCTTTAGTAATAAGCTGTGCTGCTAATAAGCTGTGTGCAATAAGTAGTGCTGCAAATCAGATAATTAGAGGTGGCTGTGATCAGATTTCCACTGTAAATTAAGTATGTGATAGAATGAGTGTGAGTTTTACAAGGGCAAATTTGTACCCATAAAATGAAGTCAGCTATGCTACAGTTTAGTGAGAGTTGGGTCCAAGGTGAAAAGTTCAAACCCAGATCAAACCAAAGCTTGTGGTATGCAATATTCAATTCTATCATTTTGGTTTGAGTCCATTTCTAATTATATTACTGTGTTTCTATAAACCAAATCATATGCAACATTTAAGCTGGGATGTTCAGGCTGGTTAGATTTAGAAAACAAACTCATGTTAGACGTCAGAACTAATTTTTTGTAAAGACAAAAGTATCATGCTCCATATGGTTCACATTTCTGAGCATAGACTTTTTGCACTAACTAGGCCAAACGTAAGCCAGTGTGATATACATAATTACATGGGCTGTAATTATTCTTATTTCTATTTAGCTGAATATCTATGATACAGATTTCTCAGGTTTATTTGGCAATGTTGTGGAACTTGTTACCATCTTCCTTCATAATTGAAAGAAAAAATAGTTCTTCCCAACTCTTACTCTTTGAGATTTCAGTCTGAGCTGGTACCACCATGTCATGGTGGTACTAAAAATAATAATGATAAGGGAAATAACAAGAGGAGAGAATATACAACTAAAAGGGGAAAGGGAAAACCACAGCACTTCACTAGCTACTAAGATGGAGAAAAATAACTGTTATTTTAAATAATATATAATAATATACAATATTATTATAATATATAATAATATATAATAATATAATAATATATAATAATA
>NDXB01007100.1:41380-54982 GCA_002631895.1 Agapornis roseicollis
CCTCTCTCCTCTCTCCTCTCTCCTCTCTCCTCTCTTTCTCCTTCCTTTCCCTTCCCTTCCCTTCCCTTCCCTTCCCTTCCCTTCCCTTCCCTTCTTTCTTTTTTCTTTTTTTCTCTTTTCTTTTCAAATCATAAATACAAAAAGAGAGAAAGAATGAGAGGAGGGCAATCTTATCATACCAAACTAGATAAAATTACATAAAAAGCTGCTAAATCATTTGGAAATCCAGAACAATTTGTGAAACCCATAAGGAACTCATTCCTACCAAATTTGTTCAGGAAGCATCTGGGAAAAGATTGCAGAAATTATCTAATTATCTCAATCAGAAAAGCATTCTTTCACTTACCGTTACCTAACAATAGTTTACTCCTGAAAATGACTTTGAGAAAAATAATTCTTTAGGATGTATTCCCAAAGATTCAGAGTTGTCTGGAAAACTAGATGCCATGTGTGGTTCCTTTCTTTTCTGAGCAAATGTTGAGTCACATGGATTTTCTGTGTGTCAGGTTTAGTTGTTGATGTTTTAAAAGCAGAATGCATGTGCTCAGCAAAGGCAGATCCTATGGGCCTTTATACAGTCAGTTTTGCATCTGTGGGACATACTCGCTTTCAAAATGTATTTGATGCTGCTTGCATAAATATTCATAATTAAGTCTTACATAAAAATTTAGGACTAGAGAATTTTTCATTAGTGTTTTGATGACTGCTTTCCTTTCTCAACTGATTTGTTCTGTTCTCTGTGTTATCATTGCTAGTATCTCTTAAAAATCTGTGAAAGCACTGATTGTTAAGAGCCTAGAAATTTGAGGGAAGCTTCTTGTGATTGAAATGCAAAACCCATCTATTTTTAGACTGAGTTCTTTCTTGGCCTGTTGACCCTTTGGGTACTGAGCACCGAATTTCATTTTGTGTCTGAACTAAATTTGAAAAAAATGTTACCTCTTCCACAGAAAAATATGTCTTAAAGTTTCTACACGCTTCTCTTAATAGACTTGCAGATGAGTCAGGCAGCTACTGTTACCTTTGCTTATTGATTGCCTATCTGAAAAAAAAAAAAAACAGGAGTAACTTGTCAAAAGATTGCTGTTTACTGGCTCAGCAGAGAGTTTCATATGTGTACCACATGCCTCTACAATGTTTTTCATCCAATACTAGGAAAGATCATTCATGGTTACTTGGGCATCCAGTCAGGTGTAAGATTTTTTTAGGCTGTAGCGTCTACATGATGACAACACATACCTTGTGAGATACCAGTATCCTAAATTTATGCTTGGAATCTGAGTGGGATAATGCAAGGCCTTACTATGTCAGCAAAATAATCAGGTAATCAGCAAGCACTTCTCTTCCATGCTAAATCAGTGGATGTCAGGCCGTAAACTGGGATGAAACTTCAGAAATAGATTGTAACCCCTCAAAAAGTGTTCATTGTGTAAAAAAGGAGACTATAAATATTTAGCAACAGTGGCATCAATATACTAGTATAAGTACATTGCACTATAAATGTTATTGTACTTTCTCTGTGATCAACAAAATGACTGGGAACGCTGTGTTTACATTCTCACCCTGTGTTATGTACCTGAAAGCTTAAGCCACAAGTTAGCAATGTGCTTTGCTTACTTATTCAGTTCAGGTTCACCAGGACTTAAATATGTGCAGAAGTACTTTTTTCACTTACCTATATCTCATTTTGAAATGTATTGTAAATCAAGTTTAGATTTTAAGATCTTTGTAATGATTATGAACATTTGCAGAAAATAATGCAGTAGAAATATGCTATTGGCTAGCTATTGTTAGCTACATACATCAACAACAGCTTTTCTGTAGTTGTTATTTGGGTGCCTGATACACGTACACAAAGTGCACTTTTCAAGCCAGATGGCCAAATTCTTAGCAGCTAGAAAATCTTTTGGTTTCACTGTTTCCTTCAGAGGATCTATGCTGGTTACCTGACTTTATGTAGTATATCTGCCTTTGAATTCTTTAATCAGAATTATCATTACCTAGAGGAGAATAGAAATGTGGTTTGTTTAGCTTTGCTCGGTTTTGGTTTTGTTTGTTTTTTTTTTTTTTTCCTTTTTTTTTTTTTTTCTTTTTTTTTTGGTTTTTTTTTTTTTTTTTATTTTGTTGGGTTTTTTTTTTTTTTTTTATTTTGTTGGGTTTTTTTTTTTTTTTTTATTTTGTTGGGTTTTTTTTTTTTTTTTTATTTTGTTGGGTTTTTTTTTTTTTTTTTATTTTGTTGGGTTTTTTTTTTTTTTTTTATTTTTTCTTGGTTTTGGTTTTTTTTGTTTTGTTTTTTTTTTTTTTTTTTTTTTTTTCCTATTTTGTTTGGTTTCATTTGATTGTTTGTTTTTAAACTTAGCAGGACTTTCTCTTTATTATGAATTCTTTAACATCTGTTTTAAGTTGAAATGGTTCTCACTCTGTAGGTAACATTTCTCACCCTGAGAACTTGGGTGACAGTGCAGAGTAAACACTTCCAGATTGCTACAGGTAGGTGAGATGAGTTCAGCCTGTCACAATTGAACACATTCAGCAAAGTGGAACCATAAAACTATATAACAGTGAGGGCTTCCAAAACTATCAAAAGTTTTTGACCAAATATTACAGTCAGGTGCATAAACCATTATACAAAGCATGCCAAAAAACTGAGATACTGTTATGCTGATAGCTGCAAGATGTGTCTAATCTTGCCCTTACCTAAGTTATCCCTTATTAGCAGCACGTACGAACGTGTGCAGTTGTATAGTTTAGATCAAGCATCAGTACTCTGTAGGAGACAATATTCTGTTTTCTACAGTACCTGTAAACAGATGGCAGGTTATGAACATATATGATACTGTCCCTTTAATATTCTCCTAGCTTCTGCATATTTTCAGCTAGGAGGATTTTCTGAGTCTGATACAGTATGCTTGTTTAGTAACATTTACTGGATCTCCTGTCAAAATGCTTGTCCGGTATACTCTGTAAATATGTAAACGTTCTGCCTCTGAAATTCCACTGGCAAACCATCCCACAGGCCTGCCACCCACAGAGTGAAGAAGCACCTCTTTCTCGTTCTGAGCCTGGCCTCTGTTGTCTTCATCTGCTGCTGCCTAGTTCTTGTATGACAAGAAGCACCCTACATTAGGCATGATTTTTGGCTTATTTCCTACAAAATAATTTCTTAGTCATTCTGAGGAATTTTTTCCATAACATATTTTTGACCTTCTGTGAACCTTTTCTGTGTCATTTTTTGAGGAGACCATTAGCTGTGGTATGCATGAACTGTGATTTTGTACAATGGCACAATGATGCTTTTTTTCTATTTCTTTATTCTTTTCCTTGTAATGTTAAACACAATTCATTTTTCCACTCCTAGCAAACACTGATGCTGATATTTTCATCTGTCACAAATAAAAACACTCCAATGGCAACAGGCAGCATAGACCCTGTCATATTGTGTGTGAAGCTAGGTTTGTTTTCCCCCACATACATCATTTTATCCCAAAAGAACTAAGCTTGTTTTTTGTTTTTTGTTTTTTGTTTTTCATTTTTTTCTCTTTCTCTTGAACTTTGAATTCCTTTATTGTGTGCAAACATGGTCATGTCACTGCTCAACTATGTTTTCCGGGTCACTTATGAGTATGTTGAACATTATGAGTCCCAGTCTCTGTGGAATACCACTGGCAACTTTCCTATATATGAAATTGAATGATTTGCTTCTATTTTCTTTTCTCTTAACCATTTATTTACCCCATCTTAGGACCTGCCTCTTCTGTTGTTTAGTTTCCCCACAAGTGTTTTGCACAAGACCTTATGAAAAGGCTTTTGAAAATCCAAACAGAATATACTGAGTATATTGTCCTTACCCACAAGCGTTTTGAACTCAAAGATTTGTAAGACAGAATCATAGAATCATAGAATAGTTAGGGTTGGAAAGGACCTTATGAGCATCTAGTTCCAACCCCCCTGCCATGGGCAGGGACACATCATACTATACCATGTCATCCAGGGCTCTGTCCAACCTGGCCTTGAACACTGCCAGGGATGGAGCTTTCACAACTTCCCTGAGAAACCCATTCCAGTGCCTCATCACCCTAACGGTAAAGAACTTCTTCCTTATATCCAATCTAAACTTCCTTTGTTTAAGTTTTAACCTGTTACCCCTTGTCCTGTAGCTACAGTCCCTAATATAGGACTTTCATTTTGGAAATCATATTGATTCTTTTCAAGTAGCTTCCATTTATTCAGGTCTCAGCTAATTCAGTGTCAACACACTCATTAATTTACCTGCAGGTTTACAGGTCTGTACTTCCTTAGGTCCCCCTGAAACATTTCTTTTTAATGATTGTCACCACATTTGCCATTCTCAACTATTCAGATATTAAGAGCTAGATGAGATACATGGTACATCTATATTTGTACTAATTCATCCTTGCGTACTGTTGGTACTTGTGAGTGAACAATATCCAAGGTTGGCCATTTTTTAGTTTTATTGTGCTTCTACTCACCATGATGACCTTCCACTGGTAGTGTTACTTCATCTGCAGGCTGATCATTCATTAATCCCCATCTTCTAATCCCCCACAATATTCTAGCATGGGAATTTCCCCAGGTTTTACTACACTGAACACTGATACAAACACTTTATTTATCTCCCTTGAAGTGGTCTTGTCCTCTCTGAATGTATTATTGCTGTGCATTGCTTAAAGGATCATTTTACTCTATTGACTTTGATGGTTTAGATCAAACTACAGGTAACATTATATTACAACTTATAATTTACCTAAGCCACCCAAAAGTTGTCTAGTCATCAAAATTAGTTCTAATTTGAAAGTTGCTATTTGACAGGAATTCCTTGCCATAGTGCAAAGTACAGTCCCTTTGGTAAGAAAACAAAAAATCCTTGTTCAAAAGGTCTGCAAAAAAGGAAAATAAAGTGCTCCAGAAAACAGAAAAGAAACTACCTTGTAAATTCACACCTATTTGAAGAAGCATTGTTTTAATCATGTTGTACAATTCCTTCACCTAACAGTGAAGCTTTTTTGTTATTATTATTCTTTTTCAATATGACAGACTACTCAGATTATCTTAAGAACATTCTAATGCCTTTGACAACAGAGAGGAGTAAAAAAAGATGTGTACCCAGGAACAAAAATAGGAGAAAAGTAAAGAAACAAAGCGCATTTTACTAACTATTTAAAAAAAAAGAAAACAAGGCTTTTCTTCTAAACTCAGCACAAAGTGTTTTTCAGTATCGCCCTTGTATGACAGTGCACTGTATTTGGCAAAGTATTACTGTCAATTCACATTCAGGACACACATCTTGTGTGTGCAAGATATAGTCCTATAATGAATTATAAATCCATCTCTTTCCTTCAGGGTTTGTTTTTTTGAATATTTTTTCTTGCTTTAAAATATTTATTGTAAATAGACTTGGAGAGAAATGTGGAAATGTCAGCTATAATCTGCATTTTGTGTACTGGGGAAGCCCTAGAATGCAAGTTGTCTTTCATATTCCTCTTGCATCCTTCCTGTTTGTCTTTGAAGTGCTTTGGAGCTGACTGAGGCATTTTCTCACCCTCCCGATAATTTTGAGTCACCATGTTCTTTTACATTCCTGTCATTTGTTCTTTTACATTCCTGTCATTTCATATGGTTGCTAAGTAATGTAGTGGCACAAGCTGGCAGCCTCGGGAATAGGAATTCTAGGACCAGTGCCAGAATTACCTCTGCTGTTTAACAAAATAATATGTTATCAGCTACTCCACTTAGGAAGCTATGACTGTGACCTTAAAGTATTTTCTGTTAGAACCTCCCTTCTGTCTTTTCCCTCGTGGTTTAACCCCATTTGGCAACTAAGCAGCACACAGTCATTCGTTCACTCTGCCACAGAAGGATGGCAGGGAGCAAACTGGAAGAGAAAAAGTGAGAACACTTGTGGGTTAAGATAAAGACAGTTTAATAATAAAATGTAATAATAATAATAATAGTAATAATAATGATGAAAATAACTGAGAAATAAACCCCAAGAAAGACAAGTGATGCAAACGAGAATAATTGTTTACCACCAGCGGACCAATGTGCAGCCACTCACCACACAACACTCCTGCCCCCCCGGTTTTGTGTGCTGAGCATGATGCCAGGATATCCCTGTGGTAAGTCAGTTCATCTGTCCTGGCTGTATCCCCTACCAGCAACCTGTGCACCCCCAAACTAGTTGCTTTGGGGTGGGGTGAGAAGCAGAAAAGGCCTTGAGTCTTTGTAAGTACTGATTATCAAAACTAAAACATACTCGTGTCACCTCTAACCGTTTCCAGTGCAAATACAAAACACAGCCCTATGCCAGCTGGTATGAGTAACTGAACTCTATCCCAGACAAAATCAGCACACCTCAAGAGGCGAAACTAGTGAAGCTTGATATTCTTGCGTCAGAAAAAAGGTAGGAAAAAGCGTCAGGTAGAATTAAATAAGCAACATTAGTCTACATGCTGCATTAATTCTTATCATCTCTTAAGGAGCTGCCTATGTGGCTGAGCAGATCAAGTTTTCTAACAGGGTAAAGTGGAAAAGTTCACTGACATGTCTGAAGCACTGAATTTGGCAAAAAGTAAGTTCAGGCTTTCACTCAAGCAGCCAGAGCTTTCAGGAGCACATATCAAACATTTCCTTCATCATATACAGTTTGTTCACGAGTCTAGTTTTGCCAGAAGAAACTTCCCATCTTACAGCTAAGCCTCTGCCTAGTGGGTGCTTTGGACACAAGTTTTATTTGTATCTACTTTTGTGGTTTGTTTTTTTTGTTTGTTTGTTTGTTTTGTTTTTTCAATTTTATGTTGATGGTTAAGGTTGTGCTTTCTTGGCTTTATTACTCCATATACTTCCCTGGACTTTTTGTTGCTTCTTTGAGACACGCAGACAGGACTAAGTCCACTCTGTGCACTGGTATTTGAGCCCTTTGGCAGGGAAAAATTGCTGGGATGATAAAGCATCTTGTTTACGAGCTCCTGCTATAAATGGCTTTTCAGTGCTTGCAGATACACGATAATTTTATGGAAATTATAGACTATAATTTCATTATATATATTGATTTTGTAAACATAGTAACAAGTAAGATGATAATTGTTGTGGCATAGTTTTTCTTTTTTTTCTGTGTATCTTTTTTTGTCTGTGTAGCTAGGGATAGCTTTAGAGTCTTAAGAAACAGTTATTTGGCAAAGCTAGGGATAGCTACACAGCACCACTTTGCCAAATAACTGTTCCTTAAGATTCTAAAGGAGAGTTCTAAATAATACCTTATTTCATCAAAGAATCGTTCCTCTCTGTAACCTCAGTAGCTGAGAAAAATACATTTTGCTGTTTGTCTATGCCTTTAGGTATATATTTTAAAATGTTTCTGGGTAAATAGTACTTCTAATCCATGTTCTGCCTCTTACATTTGGCACATTCAAGATGGCACTTTTCTCTTACAGAAGACAGAGGAAAAAAATGATTACAAATTTTTCACAATTGTTTCATTTTTCTGCTTATGCCTGGCAGCATGGCTTATTGCAGGCTCAATGCTTCCAGTTACATTAACTGTTCATTTGCATCTCCCAGTTCAGATAAACTTTTGGCTCTATCTTCAGTCATTATGGAAGAAATGAGGACTGTATGTTGATACGCATACGGGACTACAGTGAGAGTGACCCTGAATGGTGTGAATGCAGCAACCATATGGTGCATGCAGTATTGATCAGGAATGTGGAGAACCCTGGTATGGTCTGTGGAACTTGAGGGTAGAAGAAAAATCCAACCAACATGGAGATTCACAGCCTAATTTTTATTGTCATTTTTCCAAGTAAAACTGGACTTTGAGCTCTGCAGTTTATAGAAAACATGGACAGATGAGCACACAGCTTTTATGTGAATGAGGCTTAGACCCCTGAATTTCCACCAGTCAGCCACCCAGCAGCTATGTAACACTACATAGCCTTAACCTAGAGCTGTATGTGAGAAGATAACAATAACATTAATAAAGGCATTAAAAAAAAAATGCTCCTACTGTTAAAAAGAAAAAGTGAAGTACTGCAAACTGAAGAAAATGGTTTTACATCTTTAAAGATCTTTATTATAGAAAGGTGGTCATAAAGCAGCATGAATCAAAACATGTAACAGTTGAGTTCAGTAATAGAAGTCAAAATCCTTTCAAAAAGCAAAACAAACACGAGCAAAATACAAAGCCTCATGGAAAACATATGGATTTTTTACTTTACATGTCTGTGCATCATGCTGCATTTTATGGCTGCCAAGGAAACCTCCCAAGTGTTATGAGGGAAACAAAAATAGTGATCTAAATCCAGCCTTTCAGAAAGCGTCTGAGAGATTCCCAGTAAGGAAGTATACCGTGATATTCCTCTCACGTCACAGTAAAAAGTCTCAAAAGCTAAAAAAAGATGAATTCTTGCAAATTGAAAGGTCAAAAATTTAAAATAAGAGATTGCAGAGGAACCAAAAGCTGGGGAAGGAAGAACAAAACACAAACTCAGCTGCCTACAGGCACCAGCAGCCCTGGCAACTAAGCTGCATTCCACAAAATAAATTTCACAACCCCTACTGAGTATTTATCTGAATAAATGAAAACAATTCTCCTGCAACATAGACGTTTGCATCACTGATAATGGACTGAATGGTTTGTTTGGGTTTTTTTTTTAAGTATTTGCAAAAATTATATATAACCCATTTCAGAGCTTTTCCTTGGATTCATGCTGGATTTTGTTGACTGGGTAAAGGAAGGAGGCTAACTAATTTGGAAGAATCCTACAGGCCTCATATTAAAATACTCCAGCATAATTTATAAACAAAGGTCTGATGTTCAAGCCACTTACAGGATCAAACCTTTCCCATTCTCACTGATCTGAAAGGATACTTCTATATGGCATTTCAAGGAAGCCTCATAGGTATTTGTCAGTTAGTTCATGCTTGAATGTCCCTGAATGTGTACACACAAATTTCCTCACAATAGCTTGTTTGCTGCAGTGGTGAAAAGAGACCCATGCCCTTAATGCTAAGCCTCTGCCACTCCTGTACTTGAGTACCTTCAAAAGGGAACAGGGACCTTCAGCTCCTGCTGATGCCCAAGTGACTTAGAGAATTGCAGCCACGGTTTGGAAATTAGACAGCATGAGTTCAATTGCTTACCTCAATCATACTGATTTCTTACAGATAATTAGGGACTTTTTGGTAGCTCCATCTATGCTGTTTGAAAGCCTATTTGTTAGAAAGAAAGTTGCAGCTCAGTAGCTCTCCCCAAGCACACACTCTTGGAAGGGACTAGCAAATCACATTTCCATGGCAACAGAACTCCCAGGGACTCTGTTACAGACAAAGGTAAAAAGTGTTGAACACACTTCATGATATCTAATAAGCCAAGTCAGCTGTAGCAAGCTATATGTCTGCAGAATTTAGAAAGTTTTCCAATTCAAAGAGTAGGGACAACTTTTAGCAAGACTTGTTCAAGCCTATCCGGAGCCTGGAGAAAGCAAATAGGAAGCTGATGAGGATCACACCATCCTTCCTCACACTGGCGAGTTCTACCTACTCCAGGGGTTCAAGGCCCACTCAGTACCACCTGTATGAGATCAGAAGAGAGCATACATAATACAGGCAGATGGAAGCTTAAGCCAAACAAACCAGAACCACTGGACCTTGCAAGTCTACCCCCACCCCACCTTCTGCAGCGTTCACTTAGAAAAGTCTTCTGTATTTGACTGGTCTAGCCCCCTCTTTACATCTTCACTATCTTTTTTACTCCTGTGATTAAGCCCATTATTTTGTTCACCTGCCTTAGCAAATCCCCACACTACAGAAGTCCTAAGTGAAATATCAGGACTTTTAAACAATAATTGGTGTCTTTAAAAAGACACTTTTCAGCCTTTCACTTTACAAAACTGTAACTCTCCTCCCAAGCCTTTGCCCATCCATTTTAATTTCAAGCACTACAAGAAAATGTCTTCCTGTATTGCTGAGTGGTACCTGGCACAGTGGGATCATAATATCATGCCCATTATTTGCAGTGCATTTGTTGTCTCTTCACAGATAGGAGAAGGGTTGAAAATGCTGTCAGTTGTGCTACCCTCTTTCCCTCTGCCTTCACTTGTCTTTGAAGGAGGAAAACGAATAAGGCAGCACATAAACCTCACATAACACCAGGGACAGAGGAGACAATCCATGACCACATACCCTCCCCAGCAGAATATATTAAAAAACCATGCAATTTAGGGACACATCTAATCTCATTTTCAGAAAATAGCAAACATTGCTGAGTCTGCTACCTCTCTTGGTAAGTTAGTTCAATGTTTAATTAACCTCACTGCTAGGAACTTCATCTTAATTTCAAGATTGAAAATTCACACTTTAACTTCCAGCTGCTGGATCTTGTTATGATTTGTTATTAGCAAGAATGAAATATGTCTTAGTACTGCACATCCTTTCTTTTTTTGTAGGAACACCTATGAACAGTAATACTGGAAAGTGGTTTTCACAGTGGCTCAAGCACTGTTTCAAAAGAAAGAAGTAATAATCATCCTATATGCAAATAATTCTTATATAAAATATTTCAATTTTAAAAGCTTTATCTTTTTTTTTTTTTTTTTCTTAACCAAAGTGATGGCCACAAATATTGATTATATCATTTGTTCTGATTTTTCACATGGTATTAAATTTCACAGAGATCTCCTTATGGAGAAGCAAACGATTGTACTTAGAGCAAATTGTAACAGTCCTCAGGTGACCTAACTGTGGTTTGGCAGGAAACTGGAGTGACAAAGATGTCACCATCTTAATTCCAGCAATGATAGAAAACTGCTTTGATAATTCTGTAGGATGAACAATGTCCTGTTAAATAGTTAGGGAAAAAAAAAATGTCAACCTACTCTGCAGGAAAATGTTCCAATTCTGGATGTGAAATCTCTTAAACTCTTAAGCATAAGAGCAGGACACATACCTGACATCACTGATTCAAGTGCCATCACTAGCTACAGCCAAATTTTCTTTGATGCTCAATAGAAAACAAAAAAACAAAGGAATAGCAACATGCATAATCAGCTGTGCACTAGGGAAAAGAATTCTACTTAATTACTGAAACGGATCAGCTGCAGTTCTGAATCATAGAATCATAGAATAGCTAGGGTTAGAAAGGACCTTAAGATAATCCAGTTCCAACCCCCCTGCCATAAGCAGGGACACCTCACACTAAACCATGCCACACAAAGCTTCTTCCAACCTGGCCTTGAACACTGCCAGGGATGGAGCACTCACAACTTCCTTGGAAAACCCATTCCAGCATCTCACCACCCTAACAGTAAAGAATTTCTTCCTTATATCCAATCTAAACCTCCCCTCTTTAAGTTTGAACCCATTACCCCTTGTCCTATCACTACAGTCCCTAATGAAAAACCCCTCTCCAGCATCCCTGTAGTCCCCTTCAGATACTGGAAGGCTGCTATGAGGTCTCCACGCAGCCTTCTCTTCTCCAGGCTGGACGGCCCCAACTTTCCCAGCCTGTCTTCATACAGGAGATGCTCCAGTCCCCTGATCATCCTCTTGGTCCTCCTCTGGACTTGTTCCAAAAGTTCCATGTCTTTTTTATGTTGAAGACACCAGAACTGCACACAATACTCCAGGTGAGGAAAACTTCCAGGAAAGTCAAAACACAGAACTGCATCAGTTACTAAGGAGAAAAATTGACAGCTACTGTTGAACCCAGGACAGGGGATGAGGCAGAAGGAGGGAGGAAGTGAGCAGCTGCATGGTTCTGAGTTATCAGCTCGGCTTAAACCATGGCAGTTCTTTGTGGAGCACAGAGTGTTGAGATAGTGACAGATCTGACCAGATTGTGTCTAATCCTATTTGTAATTAAGCTTTCATTTTTTCAGATTAATAGTCACTCGTCACAATACTGATTTATTTGCTCCTGGAGTTGTTGCACTTGGTCTTAGAGTTTCAGTGTGTTGTACCTTACTTACAGCCAGTATTTGCTGTGTTAGTGCTTATTGGGTTTGGGGCATGGGCTTAGGTTCTTGTTTTGCTGTACTTTATGGTAATGACTTGCAAAACAACCAAATCATTGGTCATGAAACTAGTCTGGCATGAATTCAGCGTGGTCCTCACCTCTATACTGTGGGAAGCATATAATAGGAATTTTTAGCAATTACACATCGTTTCTTTCCTCCTTGGGTGGTCAGCCTATGAAGGAGACATTCCCTTACACCCCCTCTCCCCCATCAGGATATTTACAGCCCATTTGAGAATTCTGAAGATTTTGGATGGCCTTTGAATACCCTTGTGACCTGCCTGCTGCTTTAGCTGGGGATCAGCATGTTGCCACACATACAGCATGTGTTTTACCCACTGCCATACCACTCTGAGAATGCCCTGTTTCATCTGATCTTGAAATTTAAGCAGGGTCTTGTCTAAGATTAAATGATGAGGACCACCAAAGATTTTCCCCAGGGCTGGACAGTCATGAGTTGCAGGGTGTGTGGGTTTGTATGGGCAAGCACCTGGGTCAGTTGGAACTGCACTCCTGAACAAATGCAAAATCCAGAAAAATTAGCAGAACACTTAAATGAGGTGTGCTGTTGTCCTAGCAATACCAGAGAGGGACAAATCATGGCAATGTGCTGGGGCTTGGCCTACATCTGCAGATCCCTGCTCTGTAAGGAGCAGGAAACAGATGTCTCTGGATCTGATGGAAAAGCAACATACAACACAGCTACTCAAACCCTAACAACAGACACTGCAGCCATTCCAACACCAATGAAAGACACTGCCACCACTCCAGCTAAAGTGGCAGACACTGCAGCTACCCTAGCTCCAGTAAAAGACACTGCAGCCACTCCAACCACAGTGGAAAACATTGCAGCTACCCCCCCTGATAATATCAATGGGTTATCAGCATTATTCTCAGACTAAAGTCGAAAACACAGCACTGCACTAGCTACTAAGAAGGAGGAAAATAACTGTTACAGCTGAACTCAGGACACGGAGTTGGTCTTCTGCTATTTATAAATGATGATATCAAGTTTTCCACAGATCTTTACTTTCAAAGACTGAATTTCCATGCTGGTGATATCATCTTTACCATTGAAGCTCTGAACTATTACCTCACCTCTGAATATATGAAAGCACATTTTAGCACATTGAGACCATTTAGCAAGATAAATTTGATCATTTGATAATAATACCTTGCCTTTGTCCTTGTAAAAAATAAGCCTTTGAAATATGAAAACTTAGAAAGAAAATGCTTAAGTCATCATTATATTCCCCAGGTAAAATACAGTCTACTTAAAAACTGTGCTGCGTGTTCCTATGGCAAATGTCTTGGAGAAATACAAACACAATGCCTGCATGTTCATCTATTATTCAAACATGTAATCTAATGAAAAAGAAGAAAAGTATTGTATCAGACAGGATCAAACTTCCTGCAGAGTTTTATTTTCTGCATTTATAGAATGCAAAAGTATTTATTAAACTGTTATCAGTTGTCTTTTTTTTTTTTTTTTTTCATTCTTTGTTTCCATTTTATTCTTCCATTCTTTCAGTATTTTTTTAAAGTTTAAAAAACCTTAGCACAGTTTTTGG